>JASPKZ010007516.1:1175000-1196252 GCA_030220185.1 Diploptera punctata | reverse complement strand
GGAGGAAAATGATTTTCCTCTTTCTATATATATTGAATAATGCAATGTTGGAATCAAGTTGTTGACAACAAGGAAGGCAAGAGAGAGATAGAAATGCAGGGAGGGAAATGATTTTCCCTCTTAAATATATTGAATAATGCAATGTTGGAGTCAAGTTGACAACACTGAACTGCAAGAGAGAAATAGAAATGCAGGGAGGGAAATGATTTGCCGAGGCAGAAAAGGAAGTAGGCTCTAGTTCGCATATCTTACGGAGGCACAGATCCGTTGGGCAGACAATATGTACGTATATACTGTATCTCTATTCTTTATTTCACTCTCTATTATTCCTCTCGACACCATACTCCAATGCACTCTTTGAACCTACTGTTCTTTCGGTTTTCCCTTACTTCTGTTCCCCTCCGCTTGAAAATTTAATATCATCTTAGGTATCCTGTAATTTGACATCCTCTTTACGTTTCCAAACCATTTCACTCTTCTTTCTGCAATAACTTTTATAACATATTTTTGAACGTCCATTATTTCTCTGATTTTAGTGTTCCTAACATTATTCCTTCTTGAATTTCTAGAAGCCTCCTCTAGAAGTCATTCTCGGAAAAAAGAAAATCAAATAATTGATGGATGAATACAAACTCTGAATCGAATAATAATAATAATAATAATAATAATAATAATAATAATAATAATAATATAATAATAATAATAATAATAATAATAATAATAATAATAATAATAAAGTTCTGTCCCAACTCCTTTCAAAAAACGTTAAGCTGACTATTTAACTCATGCCCCAAATGGGAGTCAATGACCAATCACGTTTCAATGATTTCTGTATTACAACCAATCAGAGACGTGTTTCACGAAATAATTATCAACGTTAGGATTATCATATATTAAGCAAAGCTCCTCCTTTTTAATATTCTGAACAGGTCTGACCGTTATTTTGCAGTGACTGAGCCTATAACAAATACGGCTACCAGATTGTATATAATAGTGCTTACATGTCAACATTTGTAGCAATTGATTATACCACCAAAAAAAAGAAACCACTGTTTGCACTTTCTTAAATGTATACGACATCAAAAATGAATTAATATACAGATTGATGTGTTTCATTTTTTCTCCACTAGAGAGCATTCTTACAATATTGCGTTCCTTTGGCAATAAATAGTATGATTGGTTGCAGTGATAAACAAAAGAAGCAGTAGTAGAAGCGTAGGCTACCTATCGTTTCTCATTAGTTTTCAAACATCACCGTTTACTTTAAATATAAAAAATATTTAAAAATAACTATAGTTAAATAATGATTTGTGAGTAGTAAACAGCTTTATTTTATTCGTTAAATAGTCCTAAACAAATGCCACTCTTGATTTCCAAATTCTCTAGATAAATTCACTCCTCACTTCGTGAGTCGTGAATTTATCGATAATTTGGAAATCACTCGTGGCATTACTTATGAAAATATATAAAACTATTATTCTACCAGTTATATTATATGGGGTGCGAAACATGGACTCTTACTTTAAGGGAGGAAAGGAGATTACGAGTATTTGAGAATAAAGTTCTTAGGAAAATTTTTGGACCAAAGAGAGATGAACAGACAGGTGAATGAGAGAAGACTACATAACAATGAACTACATGGTCTTATAGGAAGCCAGATATAATAAGAACAGTTAAGTCCCGTAGACTGCGATGGTCAGGACATGTTGCGCGTATGGGGAATGAAAGACGTGCATGGAAACTTCTTGTAGGAAAGCCAGAAGGAAAACGCCCAGTTGGTAGACCAAGAATGAGGTGGGAGAACAACATTAACTATGATTTGAGGGAAGTAGATTATACAGGGAATGATTGGAAAGCATTAGCTCAGGATAGGGATGTATGGAGAGCTTATGTCCGTGCGTCCATGAACCTACGGGTTCGATAGTGCCAGTGAGTAAGTAAGTAAGTATAATAAAGTTCTTAGGAAAATTTTTGGACCAAGAAGAGATGAACAGACAGGTGAATGGAGGAGACTGCATAACAGTGAATTACATGGTCTTTATAGGAAGCCAGATATAATGGGAACAGTTAAGTCTCGTAGACTGCGATGGGCAGGACATGTGACACGAATGGGGAATGAAAGAAGTGCATGGAAGCTTCTTGTAGGAAAACCAGAGGGAAAACGCACAGTTGGTAGACCAATAATGAGGTGGGAGAATAACATTAATTATGATTTGAGGTAAGTAGATTATACAGGGGATGATTGGAAAACATTGGCTCAGGATAGGGATATATGGAGAGCTTATGTTCGCGCGGCCATGAACTTATGGGTTCGATAGTGCCAGTGAGTTAGTTAATAATAATGATAATAATAATAATAATAATAATAATAATAATAATAATAATAAATTTAGTTAGTGTTTACTTGATGAAAATCCAATTCATAATTTGTTAACATGTCTGAAGAAGGTATAATGTATCGAAACAGCTGTCACTGAATTATGTCTTAATAATAAATATGAAAATCAAATAAAACTTAAGTTTTATTTTTATTTAATTAATAATAATGATGGTAATAATAATAATAATAATAATAATAATAATGGTGATAATAATAATAATAATAATAATATAATAATAACAGTAACTCATGCAGTAATGATTGTAACTTTGTAATAATAATTACTTGCTTGATATTATTTATCTAATTTTTTTTGTCTAATGCCACCAGGTTGTCTTTTATGACATTTCTGGCTTTCTCCCCTAAAATTGGCAGAATTGTAATCCATTTCTTAGGTTGGGGCACATGGAAGGCGGAGTCAGGTTACCCCGATGGTATGATGGGTGATAAATGATAATGAAGCGCCAGAAGAATTCTTGAACTAAACTTAACCCTTAATTCCAGACCATGGGAAACCACAGGAATAATTACTTTTAAGGAAAAACTTCTATGGTTTAACCGGGAATCGAAGCCGGGACCTCGTGAACAGTAGTCAAGAACTCCGACCACTACCTCATGAGGCTGGTCTATTTATGTAATGTTATTTAGCGTTTTTGACACGCCAGTAATTATTGGTCAAGAAGATTAAAAAAAAATACTGGCCACTTTTCATACGAACTTACATATACTTTTTCTAGCCTCCAACAAGATACTTTTTTTTTTTTTCGTGTAGCAATTTTTCATAGTAAATCCCTTTAACCTTTTTCCCCCCTCTCATAATTCTATGAGTTACACGACTTTTCCAGTAATCCACATATTTTTATGCTCGCGTCGGGGCCACTTAGATCGCCATCTTTAACAATAAATCGAGTCTAGTTTTATATTTATATGGAAATAAAATGCAGCTTAGCGCAGTACACTTGTGTGGCCTCAATAATACCAGACTACAGTCCAGACCATCTTTGTATAGGTTGTCTGATATAAACATTAGCAGTGTGCAAGAGGATAATTTAATATTATTTTTGGCTATTCTTTGTGACGCGAGTTTTTTAATTCCTTCATTAACTCCTGTCAAATTTGATTCTTAGGGTTTCATTTTTCAAATTATTTCCCATCATTTGCAATGATTTTAAATTTTTAAAAGATTATTTCAATATAATTTTATATGACTATTTAACTCATGCCCCAAAATGGGAGTCAATGATCAATCACATTTCAATGATTTTTTATTTACAACCAATCCCAGTCGTGTTTCGCCTCGAATTTATCAAATGAAGTTTATCGTATTAAAAAAAGCTCCTCCTTTTTAACATTCTGAATAGGTCATAACATTATTTTGCAGTGACTGACCCCCTAAGAAATACGGCTACCAGATTGTATATATGGTGAATGAATGTCAGCAGATGGCGTATGCGGGAGATAATATAAAACATTTGTAGCAATTGAATATACCACAAAAAAAAAAGAAACCACCGTTTGCGTTTTCTTAAACGAATTATTTTCCAGGAAATGACATTGCAGAAAAATATAATTGACATATTTACATAATAGGACATCAGAAATTAATTAATACCTATAATGTTGGTTATACATTTTTCCACTAGGGTGCATTCTTACAATATTGCGATCCTTTGGCAATAAATAATATGATCTGGTTACAGTGATGAACAAAAAAAGCAAATGAAGCGTATAATATAGTTTCTCATTTGTTTTCAAACATCGCCGTTTACATTAAATATAGACATATTTTAAAATAACTATAGTTAGATAATGATTTGTTAGTAAACAGAGTCATTTTATTCGTTAAATAGTCATGCCACTCTTGATTTCCAATTCTCTATCTATAAATTCACTCCTCACTTCGTGAGTCGTGAATTCATCGATAATTTGGAAATCACTCGTGGCATTACTTATGACAATTAACTACATACGTAGCATGAAGACGTGGCGGTCATATTTATTTTAAGGAATACTCTAAGTAAAAACAAAGTCGTGTTCGAGTGCAGCCAACATAGAGTACATACTAATTAACTGTTCACATATACTTCAGAATTTCAGCACTTACTATTTTTTTTTCGGCGTTGCATTCTTTTACAGGTTAGAGTGCTTAAATTGCGTTGGGTTAGTTTTAAGGTAGTTCTTTGACAGGTTAGAGTATTTAAATTGCATTAGGTTAGATTTTAGATTCGTTAAACGTCGTGTATATGTTGGTTGCATCCCGTGATTCCATAGTGTAAACTGCTTTGCGATTGTTGGCGTATGCGCATGGTTTATGATTGGAACTGATTTTCACGTCACATGTTGTAAAGAATCCCTTTATTTTTAAACTAGTTTAACCTGATGGAATGAAATCCTTCGCGCCTTCTCTATAATTCAACCAGAAAAAATTCACATTTAATTGCAATAATCGAAATACAACATTTGGAGTATAGTCCACCGCTGTGGTTTCGGGGTAGCGTGCAGCGGGCCCGGGTTCGATCCCCGGTCGGGACAGTTTTTCTGGGTGAGGTTTTTATCGGGGTTTTTCCTCACCTGTAAGACAAATGTCAGGAAAACTTTAAGGCCCAAACGGTTCCCGAAATCATATGGCCATCGCAATCATCATCATTCATATTCATCTTAGGTTAAACTTAGGATTAGGGACTCTCCTGGCGCACTATTATCATCACCCATTATATCATCGGGGCAACGTAACCCCTCCTTCCAGGCGCCCAAACCTCAGAAGTGGTTATAAGTACGCCGTGCCAGGAGAGAAACCAGGAATGCCGAAAGATAAACCTGGGGCATTTAAAAAAAACATTTGGAGTATAGCCTACGTATAAATTAAAAACAGGTGAATGGAGAATGGAGAGCTACTTCATTTTTATAGGAAATCAGATATTAATAAAATTATATAGTGGATGATTGGATAACATGAGCTCAGGATAGCGATGTATGGAGAGCTTTTTTCCGCGCTTGCCATGAACTTACGGGTTCGATAAAGTCAGTGGGGTAGTTAGTTATATACATTAAAATTAAAATTATTTCATCATGATCATCTTTTAAATGCAATATTACTAGTTAATGAAGCAATTGTTTTATTTCGCATACCTGTTAAATTTCCGGATAGTCTTTACATCCTATTATTATTTGATGTGCTCCGTAGCGCAAGCGGTTAGACGCTCGCCACTCACCGCTGGGGTCCCGAGATCGAGTCTCGGCCATTCCATGTGGGTTTCATTGTAGACGAAACGGAGCTTGGGCAGGGTTTTCTCCTGCCACAATTTCATTCCACCATTTCTCCATACTCATCTCATCCATTTCGTTCATTTCGTTCATCTATCCCGTGACGGTGCGTCAGACGTGGTCGGTCGGTATCCTTGTCATTCACAGACCTCTATATAGGGGCTTCATCTCATCTAATCCTCGACCCGGCCCTGAGATGGACACGAGTTGAGGATTTGTATTTATTTACTATTTGTTGTATCTTTCAAAACGGTCTCTATTAGACTTCCTATTATTTAGTCTCCAAAATTTTGCCTTGAAACATTATTTTAAAGAAATTGTTGTGATCGTGTATTTGGCAAAAAAAAAACATTTTTTGTGAAGTCATTTTGAGGATTAATGACCTATCTTTTTTATAATAGTGCTTGTTGATTGATTGTTTATCTTTCTGTCAATCATCTCCAATGACCACATTTCTGTCTCTTTGTAACGTTTTGTCAGAATCAAACTTTTATAATCATGAAGGCCTATATAAAATATGAATTATTAAATGAATGTATTAGAACAATTAACATATACATGGAACTAGTTTAATATATCTCTTATTTACATTTCTGACGATAATAATTAGGCATTGACAATGAAAATAAATTAGTTTTTCCAGAGCATTTAATTTAATTGGTATATTATTTAATAGTTTTAATAAATAATATAATATGCTTTATAATTTGGCAATTCTCCGAAAAAAGATTTCTCATACGGAGAATATTTTTTTAATATGTCACTTAATCCTTATATAGGCATATATAATATATATATATATATATATATATATATATACAGGTGTAACAGGACCTCACCGACAAAATTATAGGGATCATAGGCCATGCAGAGAGAATCATTTTTTGTGAAGAAACATATAGTCGCAAATACGTCGTTCATGAGTTATGCGCAGATGAAGGTGTTAACCCGTAAGGGACGGAATTGAATACAAACAATTGTACGCGTATAATTTTATTGATAAATACATGTTTTTACAATAAGTGTTCAAACAACAAGCGTTTTGACGACGTCAAAAAAATCCTGCCGTGCTGGCCGATAGTTGTTGCGACGATATCAAACTTGCAATGAAGCACAGGTCGACTGTTTGAACACTTATTGTAGAAACATGCCTTTTTTCAATAAAATTATACGTGTACAATTGTTTGTATACAATTCCGACCCTTACGGGTGAACACCTTCATCTGCGCATAACTCATAAATTACGTGTTTGCGACTATACGTTCCTTAACAAAAAATGATCCTCTCTGCATGACCTATCATTTCTATAATTTTGTCGGTGAGGTCCTGTTACACCCTGTATATACATATATATATATATATATATTATAGGCCCTACTCTTAATACAAAAATTTCGTACTTGATATATATATATATATATATAGGGTATATATATATATATATATATAGGGTATATATAAAATTTCGTACTTGATATTTTTGTATTGAGTATAATAATATACTATTATTGTCATTCTTAATTTAGAATTTATTATATGGTTGAAGTTTTCTGATAATTATAATAATCTTATAATTACTATACATTTTTGGACCAAAGAGAGATGAACAGACAGGTGAATGGAGAAGACTACATAACAATGAACTACATGGTCTTTATAGGAAGCCAGATATAATAAGAACAGTTAAGTCTCGTTGACTGCGATGGGCAGGACATGTTGCACGTATGGGGAATGAATGACTTGCATGGAAGCTTCTTGTAGGAAAGCCAGAGGGAAAACGCCCAGTTGGTAGACCAAGAATGAGGTGGGAGAATAACATTAACTATGATTTGAGGAAGGTAGATAATACAGGGAAGGATTGGAAAACATTAGCTCAGGATAGGGATGTATGGAGAGCTTATGTCCGCGCGGCAATGAACCTATGGGTTCGATAGTGTCACCAGTAACTAAGTAAGTTACTATACATTGTAATAAGAAGCTTAAAAAAATAATACAAAAGCCAGTTTTTATCTATTCGTGTTTTCCCAAGTTTTTTTGTTTTTTTTTTTGTTTTTTTTTTTCATGGCATAGTCGAACAATTTCGCGGCGCACAAGCGTAATGCTACACATTCTTTGAGATTCCCTGCAATATATGGTCTTAATAATACTAATAATATATGTAGACTGTTTGATGATGTGCCATGAAAATTTAGAAAATACTTGGGAGTATTTTTATTTTGATCCAAGAGTTTTGGAACACACTGCATAATTCTTCATGGAAAAGCAAGCAAGCATAAAAATGTTGATAGAATTGAAGGCGACACTTCTTAAGGCCACTTTGTGTCCTTTTCTATGCGACATTTACCGACTCAGTGACTTTTACTTCGACCTTTTCTCCAGTATTCTCAGATACGTGACCGATTTGGTTGAGTTGTTCATAATAGAACACGTTTTACAATATTTCATTGACAACAACATAATTAATTATAGTACTGATAAAAATATTGATAATTATAGTAATAATAATTATTATCATTGTCAATTGTATATTCCACACACAGCTTTGATTTCCGATGCTAAAGACCTAGTTCTTAAAGCCGTTATTAGGTAAAATAATCCTATATCTATATCTGATACAATTAATTAATTGTTCTTCTTTATAAAATTTCCTCTATTATTTTGTAAACATTAATCTAATATATGAAAATGAATGAATATGTGTTTGTTTGTTCGTACTTTATGCGCGGGCATACCGTTGATCCGATTGTGATGGGGCTGTTTGCAAAATGTTCAGGAGAATGACGGGATTACGTAGGCTATAAGAGAGTTGTGATACTCATCTCCCACACCCTTAAAAATCACACTTTGTAGTGGAAAACGTGAAAAAAGTAGCTCTTTGGACGCTTAAATGGCTTATGCTGCCTAAACCATAGCAAATACACAAAATTAATGTACTCAGAATTAATGTGCTCTACAAAAAAGTCCGCGACAGCATATGTTTATCACTTACGGATAACTCACAATAACCATTTTTGTCTTTCATTGATACCAAGAAGATCGAGACAAGTACGTACATTCCTGTGCAAGCATAGCAGCACATGACAGGTATTCTTTTACGGATAACTCACAATAACGAATTTTGCCTTTTAGCTCATTTATGTCAAGAAGATCGAGATAAGTAGATTCCCGGGCAACACCGGGTAATCAGCACGGGCAATTTAAAAATAATTACGATATACATTTATAATTATTTTCCATCCTACTTATTCAACTAATCATAAGAAGTACATTAATTTTTGTCTTTCAGCTCATTTATGCCAATAAGATCGGGATGAGTAGATTCCCGGACAACGTGCAACGCCGGGTAAACAACACGGGGCATCTAAAAATAATTACGATATAAATTTCTCCTACTACTTATTTAAGTAAACATAAAACGCATTAACTTTCATATTTCAGCTCATTTATGTCAAGAAGATCGGGATAAGTAGATTCCCGGGCAACAGCAAGTAATCAGTACGGGGTATCTAAAAGTATAAATTTATAATTATGTTTCCTTTTACTTGTTCAACTAAACATAAAAGCACATTAGCTAGTATATTTATAAAACTTACTTTAGTTGTATAATGAGTTGGCATTTGAGACTTTTAATCTGAAAATGTCGAAGAGCACAACTGCTTTTCCGTGTATTACTCAATCGTCAAGATAATTTCTGGATTGGATTTCCGTTACTGTTAATCTTGTTCATGAAAATTGTATGTTTTTTAGGTCCCCTTATTTACGCCCATGATTGCGTATTATGTAAATATCTTGCTATAATAATCCGTTTATTTATAATACAACGAAGTATAGTATTAACAGATAGAATAAAGTGCATTTAATCTATGCTTTGGACCCAGCCATAGATGTTCGTATTAAAAGAAAATGTCCACCACCAAGCAATTATGCAAGTGTACGGGGTGTAGTCGTACGATGCACACGTATTGCTCGTGATGAAGACGGCTAGCAACTCGCTCATTAACTATAGCTTCACCGTACATTAAGGCAATGTCGGTGTATTTTGTAATTGAATAGTTACCCCGAAAACAGATCTAAGCCATAAACTGTTATTCATTACGTGACTAACTTCTTCCGCCATTATATTACATATAGATCACTATTAGCTTGAATGTCAAATTTAAGGGTGGAAAATTGACCATTTGAGATCAAAATTGGTATTTTTGTTGTTGTTTGTACTAAAACAAATAGCCTGTACTCTGTATGTTGGCAAAGGTTCAGAGGCCTATGATGCTTTTAAGTGCCCTAAAGTGCTGATTAGGCCTGTATATTACATATTGTATTTAAACTGTATGCAAATCTTTTTAGCTTGTTTTTCCACGCTTTTATTTTCATTGCATTTTTGTACATTCAAAATTGAATGGAATTCACAAGTTTTGTCCTAAAAGGTTCAAATTCTTACTGCATGTCCTAAAAACAACGAATAAGAAAGTAGTGCATGGGTGTCATGATTGAAGTAGTATTTTAAGAAATAAAAAATAAAATGTACGCAATTTTTAATTTTTTTTTTTTGTAATTCTACGCATGAGGTATAACATTATTTTTTCTCCCTTTGTATTCACATTATAAGAATTCTGATGCATGATGTTTTTCTAAATATTTTACGGGCCTTGTAATAAAATCAGACATTTTACTAAAAATTGTGGAACCCATGTTAAATTTAATATATGCAATTTTTTAAAATATAATATTTATGAACTCATAAAATAAATGTCTCACAAGAGTGAAACTTAAACAGACCATTATGTATCATGCAGTGAATGCTTGTACAAAAAATCAAGTCTCTAGCTCAAAACATGTTGAAAATAGAAACTTCACCCATCACCCCCCTTAAAAATAAATACGAGTAATACATCTCTGGAAGAGAGCAGGGATAGTTTTACATGCACCATGCCATGATATTCTCCGGATAGATAATTAATTCACTGAAAGCTCAACTTTCGAATTATTGTGGGTTACATCTCTTCTTTTCGGGACAACTATTCAATTGTGTATTCAACTATGAATGAGGCTTATGTTCGAAGATGTACTTTGAGAGAGGATAGGTATCACATGATCACATGACGTAACATAAGCACTATTAATTTTGTAAACCTGATTGCTTACCGTACACGTAAATTTAATACATTCAGCAGAAGCGGGAAATTTTAACATTTCATTTCAACTTGTACTTGCACAACGAAAATGGTAAATTTCCGAATAAGAATTCCTATTCAAAATTCTTCTTCTCAGTCTTCTCTACAAGCCTTCGAAGTTTATTTCCGAAAGCTTTGTAGTTGGTCACATTACAAAAGGTCTTAATTATTCTATGCCACCGGGGTACTTACGAATATTCGATCGGAGAAGAAGTGACTGCTAGTGTCATTTGACTAATGTGACACATGTTCTCGCTAGAGTCAATTGCCAACATTTTTATTTACATATAAGGTGATTCTATCCCAAGAGTCGAAATTTTCAATTTTGTAAACCATTTTTCGAAAATTTTGTGCATTTTTTCCGAATTTTCGAGTGCATCAGATTATCCGGCATATCGAACTTAAGATTATCTATTTTTAATGAATGTATTCCAAGCCTGTTAAATAAACTCTAAAAAATTCAAAGTTTGTCAAGATAAGCAAAATAAGCAAAATAAGATCTACCACCTACATTAATGAGCAAATTAGAGTGAGAAAATCGAATAGATGGGCACGTTTATGTTAATGTGGGCATTTAGGGTGAGAAAATCGAATAGATGGGTAAGTTTGTGTTAATGTGGATAAGTTAGGGTGAGAAAATGGACGAGTTAGTACACCACATTAATTTAGCGTTCTCTTGTTTATTAGCGGGTTTTTTTGATAAGTTGGCTACACTGTCTGAGCAATTACTAATACACATTTTACATATAAAATATGCTTATTTTAATTTACCTTGAGCTCACCTTCTTACTTCATTTTAAGCATATCTCACATTTACTTTGGGGAAAAAATAATTAACACACATATTTCGCTCACAATTATTCACGTACTGTAACAATAAATTCTGTTTTATTATTTTTTTTATTTTAATTTATGTAGGTGGCATAGTGACGTATGATCTCCAAGGCCTTCTAAGATAGATATATGAGGACTTTATTAGACTAAAAGTAAGATACGTACAATGTTATTTACAAATATGGGTCGCACGGGCAGTAAGCCGTACGTGCTGTTGACAGTCCGTTACAATAAGTTAATATTTGGTAATAATATAACTTAAAACACACAGTTATATTACAATTAGATAACAAAATAATTACATTATACATTAACTTGGTTATGTAGAATTATTAAGAATTAATGGTGTTGCAATTTGTTAACATATTTATTTATTCATGAATGAGTGTTGTTCTTATTTTCCGCGTTTTGTCCAGAAATTTACCCAGGTTTATCCAATTTTCTGGGCTTACCAATAACTCGTAGCATGCCGATCTTTCACGATTTGAATTTAGAAATCTTTCCGGTAATAAGTGACGACTCCAATATTCCAAATCGTTACATTTTCCTAATATATATATATCCCGTCTTCAAAGCTGACGAACATTGGACATATTCGCATATCGTGTTCGTCGCTAATTTTTAAAAATATCCATGCCCATAACCTGAACCAAGCAAACCCTGATCTCTCTTTAAATCCTAGATTGAGTATATAAGATACCATTTGGCTGTGTATGCATGTTGTTGCCTGTATTCGTACGTCTGATATTAAATTTTCAACCAATTTTAAATTAATTAAGATGTCAACTTTTATTAAATTTTAAATTGTGAAGTGATGAATAATGGGAAGTGGATGAAGGTAATGAAATTCCTACCCACATTTGCCTTGAGGACTTAAAAAAAATACATAATCTCAGTACGTCTGATGGGCACAGGAATTAGAACTTGGAGCCTATTGAACCTGAGTTTCTAATATTACAATCAGATCAACTCTCTGTAAAATATAGAAGCTGTTGATAATTAAAGCGGTTTCACCAACAAATGTTACAATAAGAAATGTATCGTTTTATACACGAAACCAATTCACTGGCACATCGTAACCGGAGGTTCAAGGTTGCCGAAAATAAGCTTTCCATACATCCCTATCATGCAAACATACATACTTACTTACTTACTTACTCTTACTCACTGGCACTATCGAACCCGTAGGTTCATGGCCGCACGGACATAAGCTCTCCATACATCCCTATCCTGAGCTAATGCTTTCCAATCATTCCCTGTATAATCTACTTCCCTCAAATCATAGTTAATGTTATTCTCCCACCTCATTCTTGGTCTACCAACTAGGCGATTTCCCTCTGGCTTTCCTACAAAAGCTTCCATGCAAGTCTTTCATTCCCCATACGTGCAACATGTCCTGCCCATCGCAGTCTACGAGACTTAACTGTTCTTATTATATCTGGCTTCCTGTAAAGACCATGTAGTTCATTGTTATGTAGTCTTCTCCATTCACCTGTCTGTTCATCTCTCTTTGGTCCAAAAATTTTCCTAAGTACTTTATTCTCAAATACTTGTAATCTCCTTTCCTCTCTTAAAGTAAGAGTCCATGTTTCGCACCCATATAATATAACTGGTAGAATAATTGTTTTATATATTTTCAATTTAACGTTTTTTGAAAGGAGTTGGGACATCAAGAGTCTCTGCAATGCATAATAGCATGTAAAGTCCTAACATTCCATGTTCCTAGGAACATGTCCTTGTGTTTGAGCCTTTGGCATGGGTTCCCTGAAGTAGTCCCCGCCCGGAGAACCGAAAGGGGGACTATTTGACCTCCGGAAAATTTTACCCCAGTTGAACCCATGTCCACATTTCTTGACGGTTCTATTTTTACGTTGAAAGATCGTCACTCTTTCGACCAAGGTACTTTTTTCGTCTGGCTTATCACCTTCGACCAGTCCGGCATGGGTAACCCTATCGGCAGCAATGCTACCGCCGGCATAGCTCTCAGGATCATTTAAGCACGCAAGCCACTCCACCACGACAAGGTAAAGATACCATGCAAACATACTCTGTATAATTTATCTCCCTCAAATCGTGGTTAATATTGTTCTCCCACCTCTTCCTTGGCTTACCTATTGGGAGTTTTATCTCTATTTTTCTAGCATAAGTTTCTATGCCCGTTTTTATTCCCGATTACTGCCACATATACTGCCCATAGTAATCTTAGAGACTTAAATATGCTTTTTACAGTAGATTTCTTTTAAAGAGGATGGGTGTTTATGGCAATAACAGAGTTTTATCTGTTTAATACTAATAAAATTCATACTAAATTCCGTTGATATAGTAGCCATAAAGCATAATATTAAAATATATACCTTTTAGCAGGTACCGTTGTCCTCAACTGTGTTAAGAATTATTTAAAATTAGTAACTGTAGGCGTTTTCGAAGTCGACTTCCATCATCAGTAGAAGAAATATTTGCTACTAACTGTTGTTCATGTTGTACGACGCTTTAGATGTTGACAGTCTTGAGTTGCTACCGACGACGCCTTAAGACCGTCAACATCTGGTAGTGGTAGTAGTAGTAGAACTTTATTAGACTGCAAGTAAGATATTTACAATATTGGTAGTAAAAGATTCCGGGCTATGTGGCCGTGGTCTACAACTGGCGTTTCTTCCAGACGTTTCTCCCTCAACTGCGGAGGGCATCTTCAGTGGCGAGCGCTAGAAGCTGTTGTTTCCCTGTCGTAGACTCGACTGCGAATGATTCTAGCGCTCGCCACTGAAGATGCCCTCCGCAGTTGAGGGAGAAACGTCTGGAAGAAACGCCAGTTATAGACCACGGCCACATAGCCCGGAATCTTTTACTACCATGATTACCGGCCGTGAAAGCCTGCATTCCACTATTTACAATATTATTTACACATATAGGTCGCACGGGCAGTAAGCCGTACGTGCTGTTGACAGTCCGTTACAATAAAGTAATAATTGTTAATAGTATAAAGAAAAACAAAAGAAAACAATAATATTACAATTACATAAAGAAAACACAATAATATTACAATTACATAATAATACAATAACATTATACACTAACCCATTCGCCTCAGAAGACGAGGTACACTCGGTTAACTCTGCTGTTATATATTTTGCAATATTTTGTACATCCCTTGGCAGTGTAATATTTTGTTAACATTTATGAATAGTAGAAGAATGTATTCTGGCCTTCACCCTTAGTTTGATCTTATGTACCGTTATCTTTTATTTGTTTTGAATGTCTGAAAATGAACAATATAATTTACGGTAATTTAAACTGGTTTCTGGGAAAATGCATTGAGCATTTAAATATGAAGCGAATGGGTTAATTAAGTTATGTATAATTATTAAGAATTAATGGTATTTTATTTTGATAATATGTATTTATTCATGAATGAGTGTTGATATTATTTTCCGCGATTTGTCCAGAAATGTACCCAAGTTTATCCAAATTTCTGGATTTACCATTAACTCGTAGCCTGCCAATCTTTCACGAGTCAACATCTAAAGCGTCGCACAATACGAACATCAGTTAATAGCACGTGTTTCTGCTAATGATGATAGTCGTCTTCCGAAAGGCATACAGTTACTAATATTAAATCATTTTTAACATAGTTTTGAGGATGACGGGATCTGCCAAATATATATACATTCATTAACATTTTACTTTTTCTTTGTTTACTGTCTGCTTGACTATCTTTGGTCCAAAAAAAGTCCTCAGCACTTTCTTCTTAAATAGGGCCTACTCAAAATATTTTTTCCTCTCTTAGAGTAAGAGGCCGTGTCTTATATACATTAAAGTACGTAAAAATCAATTCGAATTTATAAGTTCCTCTTAACCCTTAAATTGGCAAAACACAAATTTCTTCTGTTACTAATTTGAATGTGACGGACCGCAGTGAAAACGGAATATTGTATAACTGTTATTATTAGGTATATTGTATAATTAGACCAACATTTAAGTGGTTCCTTTTTGTTGTTTTCTTCTGATTTATTTAAAATATTAAATTAATTGAACCAATAGATGTATCCAAAAGGATACATTATGAATTTAAGGGTTAAAAAAAGTAATTTGGTGGATGTGGGTCGCGCGTTACAGTTTGGGATTTGTTAGCATTGAATTATAAAGTGGAGACAGAAACACAAACAGAAAGTTATGTTTACTCGCGCTCCATCTTGTAGCGTGTGCACGTACTTAACAATGTAATTTAATTTTAAATCAGAATTGAAGTGCAAGGCAAACTGCATCTGGCTTCATTTCTTCTCCAAAACGTTTCAACTCGAATGTCAAGTAAGCGCTGACAAGACTTCAAAGTGAACAGCATACATCTCTGTTGTTTAATAAAAATACTCCTGAATTTCATATTTTATATTTATTCAAGTCTAAATTACATTTAAAACAAATTTGTCGGTTCTGATGGAAAAATGTTTGCCATGCTCTCTTCTGGTTCCGAACTTCTCAAGCTCGAAACCTGGCGGGTTAGATGGATTTTTGAGGACATAAATATTCTGAACGTTGCTTCCATCGGAAAAGAAGTATAGCCATAGGTTCGTGTCATAAAGGAACTTGAAGTCAGAATAATGAGGTTCCTGAGCAAATTTCTCGACCCTTTTACGCTTATTTTCGAAATGCGACGCTATTGACCTAAAATATAATATATAAAAAAGAATGTTTGTTTGTTTGTATGTTGTTTGTTTGTTCGTACTTTATGAGCGGCCATACCATTGATCCGATTGTGATGGGTTTTTTTGCATAATGTTCAGGAGATTCCCGGGATGGGCTATAAGAGAGTTGTGATATTCAACCCCTTCACCCCTAAAAATCACCCTTTGTAGTGAAAACGTGAAATAAAGTCCCTATTTTGGCGCTTAATGGCTTACGCTGCCTAAACCATAACAAATACACCAAATTAATGTACACAGAATTGAAAATCTCAAAAATTCTACACAGAAGTCCGCGACAGCATATGTTTATCTTTTACATATAACTCACAATAACTATTTTTGTCTTTCATTGACGTCAAGAAGTTCGGGAGTAGTAGATTCCCGGGCAAGCGTGATCTACCATACCGTTCATCCGATTGAGATGGGGCTTTTCGAAAAATGTTCAGGAGATTCCGGGGATGAACATAGGACATAAGAGAGTTTTAATACTCAACTCCTTCACCCCTAAAAATCACCTTTTGTAGTGAAAAACGTGAAACGAAGTCCCTATTTTGACGCTTAAATGACTTACGCTGCCTAAACCATTACAAATACACCAAATTAATGTACACAAAATTGAATATCTCAAAACTCTACAAAACGTCCACGACAGCATATGTTTATCTTCTATGGATAACTCACAATAACCATTTTTGTCTTTCATTGAGGCCAAGATGATCGGGATAAGCAAATTCCCGGGAAAGCATAACAGCGCACAGCTGGTGATAAAAGCTCATTGACATTTATTTAGGAGTAGCAGTGCACGCCGGGTATTAGTTAGTGTTAAATAAAATGCTAACGCACTGGCACTGTCGAACCTGGGAGTTCGTGGCCGCGCAGGGGCATTAGCTCTACATACGTACTTATCCTGAACTAAAATTTTCAATCATTGACCTCTTTCAAATCTTCGTTAATGATATTCTCCCACCTTGTTCTTAGAGTATCTATAGGCGCTTTCCCCCGATATACCTATAAGAAGTTACCATGCCCCTCTCTAAGTCCCCATTCGCGTCACATATTGTGCCCGTTAAGTCTACGAGACTTAAATGTTCTTATTTCGTTTGTGACTAATGTCGTAGCCCATTGTTGAGCCATAACCTCTCCTTTGTCAGGAGTTAATAGGCCAGTACATTCTAGTTACCTTGTTTTCTCAAAGATGTCGTGGCATGCGGTCAACACACCGACTCAATGAGACATCTAACAGGCAACTAAGGTATTACTAGGACGTTGAGGTCTGTAAATTTTGCTTAGAGGCCTCTTTATTCGAGCTTAAGGATATTTTACGAGCCTGAAAATCTTTAGACTCGGAACCCCTCCCGGAGGACTTTAGCCTTGGATTTATCCATCTTAAAAAATCCATCGATCGCGGCCGGGTTTGAACCCGCGATCCAAGGGACCAGAGGCAAGGAGCATAATCACTAGTCCATCGCGGCCGGCAGGCCAACATATAGTTTAAGAAACGGAAGTCCCTAATTATTGGTACCATCTTACCTAGTATTGAGTCTTATTTACCGTAAAATACGATGTTGCCTAAGAAAAAAGTTTTTATCAGTGACAGTTCCATACACATTCAGTCATATGGCGGGTAAATGTAGCACCACGGTTACTCCAATAGAATGAGTCGGCGGAGTGATAGGGACTACATATGCAAGTTTGTTTACAGTACAAATTAAACTTAGCTCGGATATAGTAAAATATTATTCTTGATATTGAGAATACCAGACCATTAACTACATAAGGCTATATAAAACGCTGTTCCAACAGTTATGCGCGTTTGCTGCACACGGATGGGCGAGACGACTAAAGGCATGCCACATAAAGAAGCTCCTGGCGGAACAAAGACATGTGCTAATACGCGTACGTGTCACCAAAGCCTATAACACTGTATCGAGAGCATGTCTTCCAGTCATAGCTGGAGTATTCCCAATAGACTTGTACATAGAGAGGAGGATTCAACGACATCGTCTCTGAAGAGGGCTTCCCGTCCACATCAAGAAAACGATCATTACTCCGGACCTATACGCCGAACCAGATGAAAGGGACGCTGTCCGCAGAATCATCGACTCTCACCTCCTCGACAATTGGCAACTGGAAAGGGAACAGGAGCCCCATGAACGCCAGTCATTCCAGTTCTTCCCGAGAGTCCAGAAAAGAATGCAGACTACGTGGATAACTCCCAGCCACTACACCACACAGATCCTTCAGGTCATGGACTCTTCCGCTCCAAACTGCACGAATGAGGACGTGTCGACTTACCTCTCTGTGATTGTTTCAACCCCGGAGAGGACGACATAGTCCATGTGCTCTATCAATGTACCAAGTACAATGTCTTCAGGCAGGAGCTGGAGGAAGCAGCCATGATCGGTGAAACACAATGGACTCTCGCCTTAGAATTCTGGACCGGGAAGGAAGCTTTCAAATCCCTCACCAAGTACACAAGAAGAGTCTTTGTAGAACAGCGGAGACAAGAGAGGCGTTAAAAATGTCACCAGTCTACTACTACTACTATTAATACTACTACTATTACTACTACTACTACTACTACTACTACTACTACTACACACACACACATACACATATACACAAACAAGCACTAAACACACACTATTTTAATTTTATGTAACAACTACACACTTCAAATACCCGAATTGTATATTTATTATGTATAGAGCTCGGACCTCATTACCAATTCATTGCCGTTTCGCTTTCAAACAGTTGACTACACAGGTAGTTAGTCGTGTCCCGTGCGCAGTGCCACAGTCAGTGGCGTATTTGCTGTGCTGCTACAAGTATAGTATGCAGTCAAATCATAATATCGATCACCACAATCTGATGAATGATTACAACATGCCGAAAACAAACACACACAAGATGAATTCACTTGTACGTGAGTACGGCCGTGAGTATTTTTGCCTAAAAGAAGATAAAATATTTTGTAAAGTGTGTAATGTAGAGTTGAAGGGGAGAGAAGAATTTTTATGAAGAGCCATTGCAAATCTAAAACACACATTGGGAATATAAAACATAAGCTTGACGATGAAATACAGTCATCTGCACAAGGAGTTTCAGACACTTGTAATCATCGTGAATTTTACAAGGATTTATGCGAAACGATGGTTTCCGCGAATATTGCTTTCAATAAAGTGCAAAATCCAGCTTAATAATATTTTTTGAGAAATATATGCGAAGAAAAATTCCTTGTGAAACAACTTTACGTAGGTATTATTTATCTCCTTGTTATGAAGACGTTCTTAAATTCATTACAAATATTATGCACAGTGTGTTACCTCTTTATTTAAAACTTTACATAGAAAATAATTGTGCAGAAATAATGAACTTGTTATTTTTGTAATAATGTATGCAGCATTGTATTTATAGATGCACAAAGAGAACTAATGTACGGAAATTATAAATTTGTTTAACTTTTTGTTGTACTGTAGCGTTTAATTAAAAAAGTTAAACTATTTTACGCAACAAAATAAACTTGTAATCCACAATTAGGTACTTATTTCATTAACCGTCTATACCTCCTGTAAACAGTACAGCACAAATGCCATACTAGTCAGACTGCTGCTACTACACCCCCTACCATTCTCTCATCAAGCAATATTATGTATAATAAGACTGCACTTAATCTAACTCCATGTCCGAGCCCTAGTTATGTATTTCAATAAAGATAAGATATAGATAGGAACATAGAGCAGACCCGGGCATTATGCCCGAGGTAACCCGGGGGTGGTGGTGGGGCTCTAATTAAAAAAAATATACCTCAGATCCCAAATATGTAATTGAATAGCTGCCCTGAAAAGAGATCTAACCAACAACAATTCGCAAGTTGAGTTTTCATTGAATTAATTATCTATGCGGATATCAGCACGGAATGGTTGATGTAAATCTATCCCTGCTCTCTTCCAGACCTGTTTTATTTATTTTTAAAGTTGGCTTTCAAGAAAATAATGATATATTTGTAACTAAATTGAGAAAGCAGTCAAGTAATGAGTAGCAGTACAGAAAAACAATAATTGCACAAGTACAAATTCATTCCACCACAGTTCCGTAAATTCTATGAGAATCTTAGAGAAATTGAGTGGAAATAAGAAAGATACAAAGAATGTAACGAAACAACATTAAATGGAAAATAAATATTGAACATTGATTCTGTTACAATTTTTTCTAACTAAATCAGTGTTGAATATGTATTTTCTATTTCTTCTAGTAGAAATTTAGTTAAATCCGTTAGATAATTTTTCCACTCTATAAAGATATCTCACTTTTGCACTCAATTATATTTTAAAATTGTTAATACTCAGTTATAAAGCATGTTATTTTACATTCAAATTGGGTGAACATGTTTTCAATAGGATGAGAGATTAAAATGTGTATGATACTAGCTAATACCCGGCGTGCGCTTCTACGCCTAAATAAATGAAAATGAATGTGCTTTTTTTGTTTAGCTGAATAAGTAAAAGGAAAAATAATTATAAATATATATTTTTTAGATTCCCCGTGCTGATAACCCGGCGTTGCCGGGAATCTACTTATCCCGATCTTCTTGTCATAAATCAGCTGAAATACGAAATTCATGTGTTTTATGTTTAGTTGAATAAGTTAAAGGAACAATTTATATCGTAATTATTTTTAGATACCACGTGCTGTTTACCCGGCTTTGTCCGAGAATCCACTCATTCCCATCTTCTTGGCATAAATGAGCTGAAAGACAAAAATTAATGTACTTCTTATGATTAGTTGAATAAGTAAAATTAAAAATAATTATAAATGTATATCGTATTTATTTTAAGATTCCCCGTGCTGATTACGCGGTGTTGCCCGGGAATCTTCTTGGCATAAATGAGCTAAAAGACAAAATTCGTTATTGTGAGTTATC
>JASPKZ010007516.1:950000-1170000 GCA_030220185.1 Diploptera punctata | reverse complement strand
CATCAGAAAGCATTGGTTCTTTAAAAAAGAGGCAAAACAAGAAATGGTTTGATGAGGAATGTGTCGACATTGTAAAGAAAAGAAAGCTAGCAAAAATGAAATGGTTACACGAGCCAAATGAGGTAAATTTAGAGCAATTGGGTAGTGTTAGACGGGAAACCACCAAGTTACTAAAGAGTAAAAAGAGGGAATATTTGAGAGAGAAGATTAATGATCTTGAAATGAATGCAAAAAATAGGAACATTAGAGAATTATATCAGGGAATTAGTATAGAGAAGAAAGGGTTTCAGGCTAGAACAAACATAATTCGGAATGAAAATGGGGATATGATTGCAGATTCCAAGAGTATATTAAATAGATGGAAAAGTTATTTTAATCAGCTATTAAATGTACATACAGAACAGGACATTGAGGAGGATAAGTTACAGACAGCAGAAATGCTAGTCGCAGAGCCAAGTGCATTAGAGGTTGAAATGGCAATTGAAAAATTGAAGATGTATAAAGCATCAGGTTCAGATGAGATCCCAGCAGAACTGATAAAATCAGGGGGAGAAAAATTGATGGACAAGATACGCTGGTTGCTTAGTATGATTTGGGAAAAAGAAGCTCTTCCAGATGAATGGAAGGAATCAATTATCGTACCAATTTATAAGAAAGGAGATAAAACTGATTGCAACAACTATAGGGGCATCTCATTACTTTCAACTTCGTACAAAATTCTAACAAATATATTAGTAAGCAGACTTGCTCCCTATATTGATGACATTCTAGGAGATCATCAATGTGCATTTAGAAGAAACAGGTCTACAACAGATCAGATTTTTAGTATAAGACAGATTTTAGAAAAGAAATGGGAATATAAATGGTACTGTACATCAACTATATGTAGACTTCAAAAAAGCATATGATTCAATTAAGAGGGAGAAGTTGTATAGTATCCTGCTGGAGTTCGGAATTCCCAAAAAGTTAGTTAGACTTATACGAATGTGTCTAAATGGCTCAACGAGTAGGGTGCGTGTAGGCAAACAGTTTTCAGACACGTTTGAAATCCAGAATGGGTTGAAGCAAGGAGATGCACTATCTCCTCTGCTATTTAATTTTGTACTAGAGCATGCCATTAAATCTTTAGAGAATAAGGAAGGCTTACAACTGAATGGGTATTAATAAGCTGTTAGTTTATGCTGATGATGTGGTACTACTGGCCGATAGCAAGGAGATACTAAAGGCCAACACGCACACACTATTGAGTAACACTAAGAAATTAGGACTGGAAGTAAATATCAGTAAAATCTAAATATATGGTCACACGTAGAAATACATTATATAATGGAAATGGACAGCTAATGACAAATGAGGGAAATTTTGAGGAATTGGCTGAATTCAAATACCTAGGAACAATAATCACAAATAGGAATGAGATGCACAAAGAAATTAAACATAGGCTCAATTCTGGAAATGCATGCTATTATGCATTGCAGAGACTTTTGATGTCCCAACTCCTTTCAAAAAACGTTAAAACTGAAAATATATAAAACTATTATTCTACCAGTTATATTATATGGGTGCGGAACATGGACTCTTACTTTAAGGGAGGAAAGGAGATTACGAGTATTTGAGAATAAAGTTCTTAGGAAAATTTTTGGACCAAAGAGAGATGAACAGACAGGTGAATGGAGAAGACTACATAACAATGAACTACATGGTCTTTATAGGAAGCCAGATATAATAAGAACAGTTAAAATCCGTAGACTGCGATGGGCAGGACATGTTGCGCGTATGGGGAATGAAAGACGTGCATGGAAACTTCTTGTAGGAAAGCCAGAAGGAAAACGCCCAGTTGGTAGACCAAGAATGAGGTGGGAGAACAACATTAACTATGATTTGAGGGAAGTAGATTATACAGGAAATGATTGGAAAGCATTAGCTCAGGATAGGGATGTATGGAGAGCTTATGTCCGCGCGGCCATGAACCTACGGGTTCGATAGTGCCAGTGAGTAAGTAAGTAAGTAAGTAAGTAATGGAAATGTACAGCTAATGACAAATGAGGGAAATTTCGAGGAAGTGGCTGAATTTAAATACCTAGGAACAATAATCACAAATAGGAATGAGATGCACAATTCTGGAAACGCGTGCTATAATGCATTGCAAAGACTCTTTATGTCCCAACTCCTTTCAAAAAACGTTAAACTGAAAATATATAAAACTATTGTTCTACCAGTTATGTTATATGTCGACCTTCAGTGAGTGAAGAAAAGGTTGAGAGTGTGCGGATGAGTTTCACACGTAGCCCACAGAAATCAACACGAAAAGCGAGCAGAGAGCTGAACATTCCACAACCGACCGTTTGGAAGATCTTGCGGAAAAGATTGAAGCATAAACCTTACCACTTGCAATTTCCTACAAGCCCTTACGCCCATTGACAAAGTGAGTCGGTTTGAATTTTGTACACAAATGCAGCAGTTTATGGATGAGGATGGTTTTTGTGAGAAACTTGTCTTCAGTGACGAAGCAACATTCTTTGTGAATGGCAAAGTGAACAAACACAATGTGCGAATCTGGGGCACAGAAAATCCCCGCGTTATTGTGCAGCACATTCGCGACTCCCCAAAAGTTAGTGGTTTCTGTGCGGTTTCTCAGTTCAAAGTTTATGGCCCCTTTTTTCTTCTGCGAGCAAGAACGTTACAGGACACGTGTACCTGGACATGCTGGAAAATTGGCTCATGCCGCAGCTGACGACCGACAGTGAGACCTTCATCTACCAGCAGGATGGTGCTCCACCACACTTCCATCACGATGTTCGTGAATTTTTAACACGAGATTGCCAAACCGATGGATCGGTCGCAGTGGAGAGAATGATCAGAAATTGTTGTCATGGCCTCCACGCTCCCCCGATTTGACGCCGTGCGATTTTTTTGTTTGGGGGTATGTGAAAGATTCAGTGTTTGTGCCTCCTTTACCAGTAGAATTACCAGAACTGCGAGCTCGCATAATCAATGCCTTTGAACAAATTAATAGGGACATGTTACGTCGAGTATGGGACGAACTTGATTACAGACTTGATATCTGCAGAATCACCAAGGGGGAGCATATGGAGCACCTGTAACATCTCAAAAAAAACCTGGGAAGTTGCTCTATGTATCTGTAAAAGTTCGTGAAAATATGTCGAATACTACAGCTACCATAAAATCATGAAATCGCTCCAATCATTTGTAATCACCCTGTATGTGCGAAACATGGACTCTTACTTTAAGGGAGGAAAGGAGATTACAAGTATTTGAGAATAAAGTACTTAGGAAAATGTTTGGACCAAAGAGAGATGAACAGACAGGTGAATGGAGAAGAGTTCATAACAATGAACTTCATGGTCTTTATAGGAAGCCAGATATAATTTGAACAGTTAAGTCTCGTAGACTGCGATGGGCAGGACATGTTGCACATATGGGAAATGAAAGACTTGCATGGAGGCTTCTTGTGGGAAAGCCAGAGGGAAGACGCTTAGTTGGTAGAGCAAGAATGAGGTGGGAGAATAACATTAACTGTGATTTGAGGGAAGTAGATTATACAGGGAATGATTGGAAAGCATTAGATCAGGATAGGGGTGTATGGAGAACTTATGTCCGCGCGGCCATGAACCTACGGTTTTGATAGTGCCAGGTAAGTAAGTATTCATTGAAAAATAATGCACGTACCGCCAAACAGGCCCGTGTGCAATATAAATGCAAATGTTTACTTTTCTTTTGAAAAAAAGGGCAGTAAATTCCATTCCATTTGTTATATAAATTCCATGGCGAAAGGCCTAGAATGCCCTTGGCCTACCAGTCGGCTGCTGACATCACAACTACATGAATGGACAATGTATACGTTTTATTATTCATAAAATTTCAACGCATGCATAAGAGTAGCAACAAATATAGTGTATGTGTGTGCAGCAATTACTTTGCGTGGTTTGTGCAGCGTCTAGTCTAATTGCCAGTCTGCAGGCGTTGTCGTTCTTCTTCAGTTTGAAAGGATTCTTGTATTTCATCATAGTACATTCACGGATTTAGGCCATTTGTTGATCTGCTTCGGCCTCAAGAGAAACATCATCCAAAAGTATTTTGATTGGACGACCTGGTTTTCTTTTTCCTGCAGGTTGATAGCTTAACATTTGTTTGGGTATCCTGAGATCTTCCATTCGATGAACATGTGGTGTATCCATCTTGACTTATAACACTGAGCAACGAAAAATAAACTTTTTTTGTCTCAGAAAGAAAAAATGTGATTCTGATAGTATCGTTTCTCCTGAATTCAAATACGGTATAGGTTTTTCTCCATCATACAAGGTTTCATAGAGATATGAATTTTTAATTCCAAACAC
Organism: Diploptera punctata; assembly: GCA_030220185.1. NCBI lineage: Eukaryota > Metazoa > Arthropoda > Insecta > Blattodea > Blaberidae > Diploptera > Diploptera punctata. The sequence goes on along the minus strand of JASPKZ010007516.1, from coordinate 1,165,642 downwards.
TTTAATATTTTCTACATTCGTAGCTACACAATATTCGAACATTCGACTCACCTAGAAAGCACGAAATGACGATTATCTGCTATATTTCGCCTGTGGAGTATCCCTCTTGATGGTCCAACAATAATCTGCCAGCATATTAGGATTCCATTTGCCTTGATATCTCTTTTCCATAGCTGAAATCTCCTGATAAAAGTGTTCCCCGTGCTCATCGCTCACTGCGCCAAATGGACAAATGGACGAAAAAACGTTCATTAAAAATAATTATTTAATTCCATAAATTGAAATTGAAAAAAAAAACTGTGGATGATGGAGAAATTCCAAATAAATATTTGAAAACACGATAAAATAACTGCATTAAGTACAACTATTGGTACTCATGAGACAAAAATCATGTTGACCAGTGTAATCTATAAGTCCGTAGTCATTTACGTATTTAATAAAAAATCATGTTAATTACTAAGATTGGTTGGAGAAAACCCTCAATGACGAGGAAAATTCTCAAAATGGCGAATTATTGTTAGTTGTTTTTAAATATTATATAAAAATGAAGAACTGATATGCAGACCTAATATAATTTGTCCTGATGGAATTGAATTGATGTCACACATACATTCTATTACCTCGGTAGGAAGCTTTGACACGTATCCATGGCAACAGTAGAGAAGACACTCTGTTTTGCGTGTCTATATTTGTGATGTAGAGAGCTAGGTAATGACACCCCAAGACACCTCATTAAATTTACATTACATATTTACATGTGTACCTGCAGTATATCATTACTAGACACGTGCGATTCTAATGCACACATGTTGCCACATGTATTCTAATGTGTGCTCCACACATAATTAATTGCTTGTGATACACTGTATCTGCTTTATTATTATTATTATTATTATTATTATTATTATTATTATTATTATTATTATATTCCGAGGAACAAATTATGGGAAGTATTGGAGAAATACAATATTGACAGAAACCTAATAGAAATTATTAAACAAACCTATAAAGATAACTCCGCTTATGTTAAAATGGGAAATATAATGTCTAATCCTATAAACACCTCAAAGGGATTGAAACAAGGGTGCAGTCTATCACCAATTTTATTTAATATTTATGTAGAATTTATATTAACGAAATGGAAACAAAGCTGCAAAGGTATGGGGATCCCAATAGGCAATAGATTTTTGCTGACATTACAATTTGCCGATGATCAACTGGTTTTAGCGCAAGACAATTTTGATATGGAATTCATGATAAAAAGGTTGAAAAGCACATATGAATCATGGGATCTCACAGCAAATTTACAAAAAACAGAATATCTGGCAATAAATAGCAATGAAAGAGAAAACTTAGTATTGGAAGATGGAATCCAAATAAAGCAAGTGAAACAAACTAAATATTTGGGAATGATTATGGATAACATCGAAGGTATAGGCAAAGAGAACATAAAACATAGAATTGAATTGAGTAGCAAAATAATATCATCATTAAATTCCATATGGTGGGATAAGCATATTTGGAAAGACACAAAAAAATATATATTGGTAAAACATTGGTGGAATCTGTTGCAATGTACGGAAGTGAGGTATGGACAATCAATAAGTACTACAAGAATAGACTAATAGCTCTAGAAATGGATTATTTACGAAGAAGTGCCAGAAAGTCTAAATTAGAACATGTCACAAATAAGGAAATTAGAAACATAATGGAAGCAGAAGAAAGCATAATTGAAAGAATTGAGGAGAAGGAATTAAAGTGGTTAGGACATGTTTTAAGAATGGAAGATGAGCGATGGCCGAAGCAACTATATGAATGGCATCCGAACAGAAAGAAGAAAAGAGGGAGACCAAAGTTAACATGGAAGGAAAACATGAAGACAGTAATGCAAGCTAGAGGGCTAAGCATCGAAGATGCCCAAGACCGTAGGCTTTGGAGGTTTGGCACGGGAAGACGGCAGCAGCTGTAAAAACCCGAAGATAGATAGAGATTATTATTATTATTATTATTATTATTATTATTATTATTATTATTATTATTATTATTATTATTATTATATTAGAGAATGTGAAGAATTTGACTCTCTGGGAGTAAAAGTAGATAAAGGGGATAAACAAGAAAGTGATATTAAGAACAGAATAAATAAAGGTAGAGTAATAACAGCAATGATGAATGGAGTTTTATGGAACAGACACATAACCAGAACAAATAATTTACAAATATATAATTCAATAGAAAGAAGTATTGTCACATATGGAGCTGAAGTTTGGAAATTCAATAAAAAACTTAGAACAAAAACTTATGTCAATGGAAATGAATTACTTGAGGAGAGCAGCAAGATGTTCAAAATTAGAAGAAATAAGAAATACTGTCATACGAGAAAAAATGAATATTAGTTATTCAATAGTAGATTGTATAAGATATAAGCAATTAAATTAGTATGGGCACGTACGATGAACGCAAGAAGAAAGGTTACCCAGGAAAACATTGGAATGGTGATCACCTGGAAGAAAAAGGGAAAGAAGACCTCGAAACTCGTGGATGCAAGAAATAAGAACAAGAAGACCGGAGGATATGGAGTAGATGGATAGAGACGAGTGGAGAAGAAAAATAAAACTATAGGCACAGAAAGATGTGTAAACAATAACATTCTGTTTATAAATAAAATTATTATTATTATTATTATTATTATTATTATTATTAATTATTATTATTATTATTCCTTTGTGTCGGCCTAATAATGACAGCGTGATTTCAAGTGTTTTGCTTTAATCATTTTCAGTATTTTATAATTCTTCTTCTATGGGTTTTCTTGTTTTCCTTGTTTTGTTCACCTTTTTTGCCTATTTTTATTTTATGTTTTTCTATAATATTCTACAGGGTTCGCGCTTTTGTTCATCTTACTGAGTTTTCTGTCCCTTGGAAGTTTCTTTCTATCTCTGTTACCCAAGTTCTTTTGCGTGTTTTTTTTTCCGAAATAAGATAAAATCCAATTACTTAATCTCTTCTTATTCAGTCGGATCGTATGACCATAGATAAAACTGACTTTATTTGTATGTTCATTTCCTTCTCTGCACGTGTGTATAATTCATGTTTTGTATCTGCATTCAGGGTCAGCTGATAAAGGCTATCCGCTCTTAAATTGATCATCATCAAAAGAAAACCATGTGACCTGCTCGCTTTTCGCCGACGACGTTACGATGTAAGAGCAATAAGTACGCGAAACAGTACCTCCCTTCATTAAATTAAAAACATGTCCTCTGAATACACCTGTTATTCTTCTCTGTTGGAAAATAACGAAGCATGGCATTGAGAACTCTATCTGAACTCATTCGTCGCAAATCATTCTTCCAGTGTTCTGGTATCTATGTATGTACCAATGACCGGTGCTAAACGTAGTTCCTTCAAAATATCGTCAATGCGTTTGTGATCCCATTTGGTATATTCTGCTGTATACCTAGAAGTTATCCTGCTCTCTTCTCCTTTCCTGAAGGTCCATATCTCACTGCCGTAGCAACGTGCATCTTGCTAAGATTTTGTATAACCGTACTTTTGTATTTCTCTGGACTAGCAAAGATTTCATTATTGAATTTATTATTTCCATGGTTTTGTTATAATTAATAATTTTATTTGCTATGTCTACTAACTAACTCACTGGCACTATTGAACCCGTAGGTTCATGGCCGCGCGGACATATACTCTCCATACATCCCTATCCTGAGCCAATGTTTTCCAATCATCCCCTGTATAATATACTTTCCTCAAATCATAATTAATATTACTCTCCCACCTCATTCTTGGTCTACCAACTGGGAGTTTTCCCTCGGGTTTTCCTACAAGAAGCTTCCATGCACGTCTTTCATTCCTCATTCGTGCTGACATGTCCTGCCCATCGCAGTCTACGAGACTTAACTGTTCTCATTATATCTGGATTCCTATAAAGACCATGTTATTCACTGTTATGCAGTCTTCTCCATTCACCTGTCTGTTCATCTCTCTTTGGTCCAAAAATTTCTTTATTCTCAAAGCGAGAACTTTATTCTCAAATACTCGTAAATTTCCTTTCCTCCCTTAAAGTAAGAGTCCATGTTTCGCATCCATATAATATAACTGGTAGAATAATAGTTTTATATATTTTCAGTTTAACGTTTTCTGATAGGAGTTGGGACGTCAAAAGTTTCTGTAATGCATAATAACACGCATATCCAGAATTGAGCCTATGTTTAATTTCCTTGTGCATCTCATTCTAGTTTGTTATTATTGTTCCTAGATATTTGAATTCAGCCGTCTACTTAATGCAAATATGTTAATGTACATCCAAGGTAAATGAATTTACTCTGTCCAGTATTTTTGAGTCTATACAAATTTTGCTACGTACAGGGTATTATCCTCGAAAAGCCATTACTTTTGTTTCCTCTATATTGATTTTCATGTTATATTTTATGGCTATTTTGTTAAAATGATAATAATTGTAGCTAGAATTAATAGACTCTAAATACTAAAATATAATTATACGATTAATAGTAAAACCAGGAAGGCGTACAAACGTGCACATGAGTCTATTACCAACATAGGAACCCCAAACGAATGGTACCTACCCCTCTAAGGTGTAATGAATAACATGTGAATTTGGAACCCTCAGGGGTCCTCATCTAGGGGATATGTGGATGGCGACCACAAGGTGCCCAAGCTGAGCAAAACATTTCTTCCACTTACTTGTGTTTTGCACTCTTTTAACTTTACTATCTAACCTCTCTTGGTTAACTCTTGTTTTTTTCGACCCCGACGCTATTAGGGCATCCGAGGGCTAGGGAGTCTTTCCTTTCTTCCATTTCTTCTTTCCTTTATTTTCTTTTCTTCTCCAGAAAAGCCTGACCAGAGGCTATAAGATGGCAGCCCCATCATTGGTCTTGCCTTCCTTTGGCCGGCAACCAATCGAAGGGACTATTATTATGCTTTCAAGTCTTATACGAGGGAACATTTTCTATAGGATCGTAACAGGCCTTGGCCTAATACTTGGAAGGAAGAAGAAGAAGAAGAAGTGAATTTGGAGTGGGGATGGTGACTTTATGGGAGGAGTCATCGCCCTTATAAGGCAAGGACACGTGACAAAACGCTCTCACATACACTCACACTCATACGTTCTACAATAAATAAGTCCTACAGCAACCGTTCGCGACCTTTAGTAAATTTTAAGACCTTAAGTATTTTAAAATCCAAGATAATTAGTAACTCAGAATTTTAAGTGATTTTAAATACACGTGGACTTAAGTAAAATCATCAACTCCACTCCGAATTAGTGAGGTATAAAATATTGTAATTCTATAATTCTATATGCAAAATTATTCAATAATCTGGAGTAATAAGTTTATAATATAAACATCCCTGATTTATCGTATTCCACCCTGAGCGAACCGGCACATAATCTTAATAATAATAATAATAATAATAATAATAATAATAATAATACTGATAAGTGATAATAATAATAATGATAATATAATTATTATCATTGTTATACAATAATATAATAGTAACAACAACAATATTAATGCTGATGACAATAATAATAATAATAATAATCAAATAATACTAATAATAATGATACTAATAATAATAATAATAATAATAATAATAATAATAAAATAATAAAAATATTCAACTAGCACAAATATACTAAGACATAATATTTACAGTATAAATTATATATATATATATATATATATATATATATATATATATACACACATATATACAATGTATTTATTATAATTGATTTAAAAATAACTTTAAAATTACAGTGTAAATTTATTTTGCAAACGAGGATATCTGTGAAGAACTGCAGATCTACTCCATAAAAGAAAATATATTTAACAACAAGATACAGTGGAAAGAACATGTAGAAAGAATGGAAGAAAGAAGATTACCAAATAAAATCTTCCATTATTTTCCAAGAGGAAGAAGAGATGTCGGACGTCCTCGGAAGAGATGGTCTTAGATCTATTAGTGAAGACGGAACAGGCAACTCTTGCCTTAACCAGGAAGTGAAGAAGAAGATTTCTTTTGCTTACAACATTTTATATTGTAAACAGAGTAATATTAATATCCATCCATCCATAATAATTCTGCCCAAAGGCAGGTCCTTCACTGCAATCATAGCATTTTCATGCTATGCTTGCAGCTTTACTACGGAATTGTAGTTGTGGTAACTTTCCGTTGCTTTCCACACAGGTGAAGGATGATGATGATGATGATGGTCATATGATTTCGGGGACCGTTTGGGCCTTAAAGTTTTCCCAGTATTTCTCTTACAGGTGAGGAAAAACCCCGATAAAAACCAAACCTCACCCAGAAAAACTGCCCCGACCGGGGATCGAACCCGGGCCCGCTGCGTGACAAGGCAGCACGCTACCTCGAGACTACAGCGGCGAATAATAATAATATAATATAAAATAAAATACAATAACAATAATATCAATGATAGCGTTGATGAACATAATAAAAGTAATAACACCTTCAAGAACCTAGGATTATTATTAGTATTATTCTTTATTATTATTATTGTTATTATTATTATTATTATTATTATTATTATTATTACTATTATTATTAAGTAGTGCAACAAAATTTGTTCCTTACAAAAACTGAATATGATAGATTTATGTATTTAATGCGGGGTATTTTATGGTAACGTTACTATGAAAGAAAAAAAAAGAATTTAATTCTATCTGTCTTATCTGCAATCCCGTAAGGACTTAGTAGCCAGTGACGTCATAAGAGAGATAAATGCTTTCTCCAGACCAGAATATCCGCAACTCCCATCTGTCTTCCTAGAAACAAGGTGATTCCAAACCTCTACAAATTGCCAACCTCAAGCGTATATACTCGCAAAATAAAATTCCTTTCGTTATAGTTATGTACTATCTCAAAAAAACAGTTTCTAAACACCAAACAAGTTGTCCATCGCATTGTCGAAGTTGGCAGAGCCCTATATTTCGTTCTGGGGACCGAATTCGATTCACGGAAGGATCTACATACATACATACATACATACATACATACATACATACATACATAAGGACTTTATTAAACTAAAAGTACGATACAAACAATGTTATTTACAAATATGGATCGCACGGGCAGTAAGCCGTACGTGCTGTTGACAGTGCGTTACAATAAGTTGATGTCTGAAAAAAAACAATAATGTTACAATTAGATATCAATACAATTACATTATACATTAACTTAGTTATGTAGAATTATTAAGAATTAATGGCATTGTAATTTTCTAACATATTTATTTATTCCTGAATAAGTGTTGTTCTTGTTTTCCGCTTTTTGTCCAGATATCTACCCAATTTTATCCAATTTTTAGGAACGGAAGGATCTATCTATAATGGTGTAGCCCATGTTGAGCCATAGCCTCTCCCTTGTCAGGAGTCACTGGACCAAATTAATTTAGTTACCTTTTTTGCCCATTGATGTCATAAATGGCATGCGGTCAACACACCGACTCAACGATACATCTAGCAGGCAACCAAGGTATTACATAATCCCTGGCACTATCGAACGTAGGTTCATGGCCGCGCGGACATAAGCTCTCCATACATACATATCCTGAGCGAATGTTTTCCAGTTCATGGCCGCGCGGACATAAGCTCTCCATACATCCCTGTCCTGAGCCAATGTTTTCCAGTCATCCCCAGTATAATCTACTCTTCCTTCAAATCATGGTTAATGTTATTCTCCCACCTCATTCTTGGTCTACCAAATGGGTGTTTTCCCTCTGGTTTTCCTACAAGAAGCTTCCATGTACGTATTTCATTCCCCATTTCTTTATCTTCTGTGGGAGCATGTACATTTATGATTACAAAATCATGTCGTTTATCCTTTAGAATTATGTATGATATCCTAATCACTGACAAACTTAATACCTCTGATAGCGGACAGGATCCTCCATCGGACTAAAAAAAAACCCGTTCCAAATTCAGGTCTTTCTACACCCCCGTAGTTTCACCAAGATATTACTAGGACTGTATTTCATAAAGTCGATAAAAACCAAAATCACCAATTTAAAAATATAAAAGAATCAACGCATTTCAGTAGCGTTTCAAGACTTAATATTTTTTTTACTTTAGATTTAGGTTTATTTATTTAGCCTGGTGGAGTTAAGGCCATGTCTCCTTCTCTTCCACTCACCAGGACAAACATATATTACATCAGAATATAACAATTCCAATTAAGTCTAATACTAAATACTAAATAAAATTTTGATCAAAAAAATATTATCTATTATATTACGATCTACACTAATGCAACCAGTTAATGTTAGTTAAAATTAAGACTAAAACTAATAATAAAATGTATAAAAGCAAGAAATATTAAATTGTCCCTGTCTAATGCATATAAAAAGTAAAGAAAAATAATGAGATATAGAAAACTGATTTTACGATTATACAATATTTAAAACAAAACAAAAGAAAATATTTGTTAATCTTAATATTATTTTCATAAGTAATTAAATTTATGAATTGTTAAAATAATACTATCAGTTAGGTGTATAAGTTAGTTTGATATTAAATAATTCTTTAGTTTGTTTTGAAGGATCTTATAGTTTGAAAGTCTCTAACATAGGGCGGAAGGGAATTCCATGTTTTGGTAAGTGAGACCGTAAAATATAATGAATAATATACAGTGTGATGAGGAGGGATATAAAGGACAATGGGATCGAGTGTCAAGATTATGTTGACGGAAGACAAAGAAACTGAAACGTGTAAACTAAAATCAGATAAAAACAAATTACGTCACATGATATAATTGATTTGAAAAAACATTGACATTATATAACTAATCTTCCCCTCCTTTAATTAACGAAAATAGGGCGCTAACTGGAATAGAGCCCCTCTCGTTATTCATAATTTTTATCTTTGTTTTTATAAATGCAATATTACTAGGAAGTCGAGGTCGGTAAATTTTGCTTAGAGGCTTCGTTATTCAGGCTTAAGGATCTTTTACGAGCCTGAAAATCTTCAGACTCGGAACCCATGGCTTAAAGTTCCTCCCGAAGGACTTGCTCCTTGGATTTTTTCCGGAAGGATAAATAAATAAATAAATAAAGCCTCATATGTCCCTTTAGGGCAAAGACCTCCCTGTACAGGGGTTAAGCTCTATTTGAGTGTGTCACCCGGTGAGCTACTCCGTGGTGAGAAGTTGACTTGGATGTAGCACTTGGTTTGTATACACTGTCTGTTCTGTGATTAGTTAATACACAGTTGGCTCTCCATCGTTCTCCAGCTTTTCCTGCATCTGGCGACTCTGGACCATTGCCACCCTGCTCGTTCTTTGAAGATGTCAGCCCATCGTCGTCTTGGTCTTCCGCGCTGTCTCTTGCCTGTGTACGGGTCCCACATGGTTGTTTTTATTGTCCACCTGTCGTCCTGTATTCTTGCGACGTGGCCTCCCCACTTCCATTTTTTCCTGATGGCTTGTTGTGCGGGATCAGTTGTTGAGGATATCGCTTGAAGTGTTGTATTCGAGATTCTGTCCTTCAGAGTTATGCCTAAGATTTTCCTCTCCATTTTCCTTTGGCATACTTGGAGTGTGTACTTCAGTTTGGCAGTAAGATTCCAAGTTTGGCAGCCATATAACAGTGTTGGAAGAACACAGGTTCGTAGTGTTTCCATTTTGAGTTTCCGGTTGAGTGACTTGTCCAGCAGTATAAATTTCAGTGACCAGAACGCCTTCCAGGCGAGAGCTATTATTCTGCTTATTTCCTTCTCTACTTTCTGATGGAAGGAGAGTAGTTGTCCTAAGTATATGTACTCGCTTACATATTGAAGATCCATTCCATCGACTTTGATTGGGTTTTCCGGACCATTAGACATAATTTGTGTCTTGCTTTTGTTCATCGAAAGGCCTGCAATTTTGCTAGTTTCTGAGAGCTCTTGTAGCATTGATTGGAGTTGTTTAGGGGATCTGGCGAACAATACCACGTCGTCAGCGAATCTTAAGTTGGATAGCCTGTAGTGGATATAAAATATATCAACTTTGGGTCTGGGTGTTTCCTGTGCTTATGTGAATAAAATTGAAAAGGTGAATAATATAAGAAGAGAAACGAAGAAACAACATAAAAACGAAGTAACGTAAAGAACGAAAATAACGTGAAAGGAAGACAATATTTATAACTAAATAATGAAATTATACATATGTACAACACGTTGAAAATCAATATATTTCCTTTTCAGTTACATCGTATGGCAGGCTCAGAGAATTGGGACGACCGCTATTCAAATTCCCACGGGGATCAAATTTCATCTTCCACATCATCAGCAACATAGATTAGACTTTCGACGTTCCGTCCTCTTTAGAGAAATTGGTCTGTACATCTCTTCTTGGGGGTTTCTCTCTCCATCTTTCTTCCTTTTCGGTATATATTCTAAAATCTTCTTGGGAATTAGGGATTCGTAATAATTTGTTGATAAATAAAATTTGAATCCATACTCTGTTCGAGTTAGAAATTGTATTAAAGTTACAGTAGGCCGCGGTAGACTATGGTTATGGTCCTTGCCTCTGTATATGTATATATATATATATATATATCCATCCATAGTAATTCTTCCCGAAGGCAGGTCCTTCACTACAATCATAGTATTTTCATGCTATGCATGCAGCTTTACTAGGGAATTGTAGGTGTGGTAGCTTCCCGTTGCTTTCACACACACACACACACACACACACACACACACACACACACACACACACACACACACACACACACACACACGTACATAATCTTATTGATCAAATCTTCATTTTGTATTTAATATTAGAGTTAATTATGCTTGTTATATTCTAATGTAACATGTGTTTGTCCTGGTGAGTGGAAGAGAAGACCACATGGCTTAACTCCACCCGGCTAAATAAATAAGTAAATAATTCAAATTCAAGTTATACATATTATTGATACATATTTGCGGTAGAATCGAAATTTTAACATAAAATCGTATTAATAATAATTATTATTTGAGAATAAAGTTCTTAGGAAAATTTTTGGTGCAAAGAGAGATGAACAGACAGGTGAATGGAGAAGACTGCATAACAGTGAACTACATGGTCTTTATAGGAAGCCAGATATAATAAGAACAATTAAGTCTCATAGACTGCGATGCGCTGGACATGTGGCACGAATGGGGAATGAAAGATGTGCATGGAAGCTTGTTGTAGGAAAACTAGAGCGAAAACGCCTAGTTCGTAGACCAATAATGAGGTGGGAGAATAACATTAACTATGATCTGAAGGAAGTAGATTATACAGAGGATGATTGGAAAACGTTAGTTCAGGATAGGGATGTATGGAGAGCTTATGTACGCGCGGCCATGAACCTACGGGTTCTATAGTGCCAGTGAGTTAGTTAATTTATTTTGTTTATTTATTTAACTGATGAACAGCCCCTGAGGTCTTAGCTATCAACTAATTATACGATAAAGAAAGTAATGAGAGAGAGAGAGAGAGAGAGAGAGAGAGAGAGAGAGAGAGAGAGAGAGAGATGAATAGAAATTGAATTATTTATACATTGAAACATAAGAAAATCTGAATATTCAATTAATTAATGATGTAATATCAAGTTTATGCTTATTTCATTGAAGTTCGAGGCCATAGGAAAACTTACAAGGAAGATAGTAATATAAACAGATTGCCAGATAGGAATTTAATTAAATTTTCTATCTTCAGTCTGTATCCAGTAACTTGTATTAATATAAATTGCGTATTTATTAAACATATTTGTAAGCTTAGGGTTCTTTAGATTGTGCAAATGTTTGGGCTTTTCTGTGAAAATTAGAAGTTTGGTATGTACGAATAATAATAATAATTCCACTCTATTCAAACTCCTCCAGATTCCATCCATCCATTGTTCATGCGGTTTTCCTATTCTCCTTCTGTCTTCAACATTCTATTCCAAAAATAATTTTCGGATTTTGACTTCTCTTATTCTTTTAATCTGTCCAAACCACTTGAATTCTTGTTCTTCAATTATTTCAAGAATGTTCTTATCCACTTTCTTTATAGGTCTCTGATTTTTTGGTTTCTAATTTTATCAATTATCTATTTTCTTGCCCTCTACATCAACAGTCTATTTCTGAAGCTAATAACGTTCTTGCATATGGCATATTTAATGTCATAGTTTCAGCTCCATATAACATTACATTTTGAGTTAATGGATCATAAATTATTTTTTGTTTTATTTACAGTGCTCTTGCCCCAAAGAAATTAATTAAGGTTTTTTTTACCTGTACTTATTCTTTTTTTTTGATTTCGACTGACAAGGGAAGTATTATGTTGGACCAGTTGTATTGTAACAAAAATTGGAGAATATGTTGAATGAAGGATACTGAACACCGTGATATTAGTAATTTCACTGCAAATTCAATAGTATGCGTAATATTTAACATGAAATAAGGAACAAGAAAATATAAACAAAAGGCATAACATGGGTACATGAGGAAATAAATAAATAAAACATTTCGAAAAAAAACTAGAAAATGATAGTGTGGTGAAAGAGGGAAGAACAGTAAGGGACGTGGGGAGTGAGAGAGAGGAGGGAGAGAAGAAGAGAGAGAGAAAGAGGGAGAGAGAGATTGAGAGGAGAGATTGGGAGAGAGGATAGATTGAGAGCGAGATAGAGGGAGAGAGAGATAGAGGGACGAGAGATAGATTAGATAGAGGAGGAGCAGATGAGAGGGATTAGAGAGATAGAGGGAGGAGGAGAGATAGAGGAGAGAGAGAGAGAGAGGGAGCAGAGAGAGAGAGAGGCGAGAGAGATAGAGGGACGAGAGAGAGAGGGGATTGAGAGAGAGATTGAGAGAGAGATTGAGAGGGAGAGAGAGATTGAAGGAGAGGAGATGAGAGGAGAGATAGAGAGAGGAGAGCAGAGATAGATAGAAGATAGAGAGGGAGATAGAGATGGAGAGGGACGAGACGATTGAGAGACGAGAGAGAGGAGAGAGAGGGAGAGATGAGATTGAGATTGAGAGAAAAGAGAAGAGGAGGGAGAGAGAGATTGAGAGAGAGAGAAGAGATTTGAGAGAGAGGAGAGAATGATGAGAGGGAGAGAGATTGAGAGGGAGAGAGATTGAGAGAGAGAAGAGAGATGGAGAGAGAGATCGAGATAGATAGATGGAGAGGGATTAGCGATAGATAGATAGAGCCGATAGATAGAGAGTGAGATAGATTAAAGAGAGATTGAGGGGGAGAAAAATTGAGAGGGAGAGAGAGGGAGAGGGAGAGAGATGGAGAGGGAGAGAGAGATTGAGAGAGAGAGCGAGAGTGTGCGAGAGAGATTGAGAGGGAGAGAGAGAGAGATTGGGAGGATTGAGAGGATTGAGAGAGAGAGAGAGGGAGAAGAGAGAAGATTGAGAGGGAGAGAGAAGATTGAGAGAGAGAGCTTGAGAGGGAGAGAGAGATTGAGAGAGAGAGATTGAGGAGAGAGAGGATGGAGAGGGAGATTGAAAGAAGAGGGGGAGAGGCGAGATTGAAGATAGAGGATAGGAGATAGAGAGAATAGAGAGAGATAGTGAGAGAGATAGAGAGAGATAGAGGAGGGTAGAGGGGAGATAGGAGAGATAGAGAGAGAGATAGTGTGAGAGGGAGAGGAGATGAGAGGGAGAGATTGAGAGAGAGAGAGATGAGAAAGATATGAGAGAGATGAGAGAGAGGAGGAGATTGGGAGAGAGATGGGAGATATAATAGATATATATATGAGAGAGAGAGGGAGAGATTAGAGAGAGAGCGAGCGAGAGATAGAGATAGATAGAGAATAGATAGAGAGAGATCAGAGATAGATAGATAGAGAAAGATTAGGGTGAGAGAGAGAGAGATTGGGAGAGAGATTGAGAGGGAGAGGGAGAGATGAGCGGGAGAGAGAGAGGGGAGAGGGAGAGGGAGAGAGATTGAGAGGGGAGGAGAGGAAGAGAATTGAGTGGGAGAGAGGGAGAGGGAGAGATTGAGAGGGAGAGAGAGATTGAAGAGAGAGAGGGAGAAAGGAGGAGAGAGAGGGTAGAAGAGATTGGGAGAGAGAGAGATTGGGAGATTGAGAGAGGAGCAGGGGAGAGAGAGATGAGAGGAGAGAGAGGGGGAGAGAGAGAGAGAGAGAGAGATATGAAACTATTGAAGCTAACGAAAGAAATCTTGCAACGGAGCAGTAGGGTAGCCGTAGGGTTACTTGAAGAGGCAGTGCACCTGAGGGTGGAATGTTTTTTTCCACTCCGCAGTCGGGGTATTCGGACCAATTGTTTCTATTTAAAAAAAAAAAAACTCAATACATTTGTAGTACAAATCAGTAACAAAAAGTCGGCCCTAACAGTGTTCTGCTATCTGATAAGTATTCAAAAATATTCCTGATGTTACAAGGGGGAAACTAATATTTTTTTTCTTCGCCTCGCGCTGCCTTGTTCTTGAAACAGCTGAATGAGCAACCGTGCCGTTACGATCCGGTTGAAATTTATGACAAATAACACGAGTTTTATTAAATTTGCAGCAAAGTGACTAACGTCATATATTAAGTCAATCAATTAACATTCCTCCAATTTTGTTACAATCCAACTGGTTCCAACATAAGTACTTTCCTGTGAGCTTCTTCTCCATCAGCTTCTAAATGGACCCAAAACGTGTTTTGTGACTTTGTTTTGTTTAATTTTTGCTTATATTATCTACCTATTTTCAATGTTAAACATCGGTTTTTCATTAGAATTACTGTCATCTGATCTTTTATTCCTTGAACCATTTTTTTTGTCATATATGAAGAACCTATTTTCCTGGATTAGAACTTGGTCTTCCGCAAAAGGTAATAATGTATCATATATTGTGACAAATTGGGTTTCTTAACGTTGCATTTTCTGGACCAATCTCTTCAACAAATATAGACAAAGTATGAATGAGATGCACAATAATTTTAAAACATATGCTCATTCAGGAATGCTTGCATTATGCATGACAGGGACTCCTGACTCCCAACTCTTTCAAATAACGTAAACTGGAAATATATAAAACTGTATGCTCCCATTATATTATATTGATGTGAAACATGTACTTTTGCTTTAAGGGAGGAAAGTTGAGAATAAAGTTCTTAGGAACCTTTTGGGCCAGCACTAGATGAACGGACGGTGAATGGAGAACTACATAATAGTGGGCTACATGATGTGTAACGACGTCAATATATTAAGAACAGTTAATCTCGTAGACTGCGACTTATGGCACTAATGGGGTATAAAAAGTCATGGAATCTCTGTGAAAACCCGTAAGGGAAAACGCCCCGTTTGGGTGGCCAAGAATAAGGTGGGAGATTAAATATTACCATGATTTGAAGGAATGGATTGATACAGGGTCCCGCCGCCGTTCCGAGCGGTAAGGTAGGAAGCCTTGGCGCGAGCTACGGACTTGCGTGGTTAGAGTCTCCATGGGGGAAAGAGAAAAAAAAAAGAATTTTCTCATGGTATTTCGGCCAGTATGGGACCGGTGCCCCCAGCATCGTGAGGCAATTGGTTGCTACAATAAGTAGCGCTCCAGGTTGGGAGGAACCGCTATAACGGTGGGGGACTCGACATGCTAACACATGTCACCCCTACACTGCTGTTGACCATCACCTCTGTGATGGCACATGGGAGTGAAGGGCCGCATCCGGCTGGTAAAAGTGCACCGCTGAAAAGGGAAAGACCTCAATCGGATTGGATTTTACAGGGGATGATTGGAAACAATGTGGAAAGAGATATTGATGATCCAAATAAATAAATTATAGACGGGTGTGAACAAACAGGAACTTCAAAATACAATTAGAAAAAAAACAAAGATAAAATTATAATGTATGGCGGTTCCCACAATATTGTATGATTGAAACTGGGCTCCATTGAAAAAACAGAACGATAGAATACAGACGTCGTAGATAGGTTCCTAGCCCGTTAAAGATGTAGAATACTTGAAGAATAAGGAAATGGGATATAGAGAAGAATTGAAAGTACAGCTTTATTGGATAAGTTAGAATCCAGACAGAAATGGATTGATCATATGTGGAATGAGTAGGAAAATATCCATTGTTGCAAGAAATTACAGCAAGAGGAAGACGTGAGTTGGAAGATCTAGAAGACGTTGCTGATGCATTATGAAGTCGGGGACAGGCAATTGCCTAATCCCTTGAGTATGTGCTGATGATGATGATGATGATGATGAGTGGAAAACATAGCTCAGGATAGGGATGTACGAGCCATGATCTACGTGTTCGATATACCAGTGAGTTAGTAATTATTGAATGTATTTTGGTAATGTTAATTGGTACTGCAATAAATGGAATGCCTTAGTAGGGCCTCAACAGTGTATTTTGAAGTTCAGCCACAGTCAAAATTACGCTAGCACAAACTTGATGTTTTAAGGTTTCAATTGACACACGTTGTCTACCATATTGTTTGTACATTTATGGAGGGCGCAGGGTTCATAAACGAGATTCTGGTCGTTTCCTCTCACCCAAGATTGGGACACAATAAAATGCCTTGTTAGTTCATGACTTTCCATTTTGTTCCTTATTGCACGTTACATACTGACCATCAACCCAACATGTCTGCTCATAATCTTATTTTAGATTTGTTATTTTAGCGCAGATTAAACGTATCCTGGCCAAACTATGTAATACTAAAGCCTTGATTAATATGGTAAGCAAGATCTGATTATTTTTCACTTTTGTCCTAAATTAGAATGACTATCCAAGCAGTCCAATCACGTTCAATGAACTTTGTTTTACAACCATCCAGTCGTATTTCACTCGAAATTCTCGAATTTTATTCCCAAAATAAAGAAAGCTCCTCCTTTTTTCGCTTTATTTAGCTTGACCTCATCTACTATATCTATCTATCTATCTTCTATCTATCTATCTATCTATCTATCGATCTTCTATCTATCTATCACTATCTATCTACTATCTATCTATCTATCTCTCTATTATCGATCTATCTATCTATCTATCTATCTGTTATCTTCTATCTGTGTCTGTCTCTGTCTGTCTGTCTGTCGTCTGTCGTCGTCTGTCTGTCTGCTGTCTGTCTGTCTGTCGTCTGTCTGTCTGTCTGTCGTCTGTCTGTCTGTCTGTCTGTCTGTCTGTTGTCTGTCTGTCTGTCTTCTGTCTGTCTGTCTGTCTGTCTGTCGTCTGTCTGTCTATTGTGTAACGGAATCTTCAACGCGATTTTTCCCCACTGTGCTATTGCGCATCCTCTCCCTTGCTAAGTATAAGTCTCAAATAAGCTCTGCTCATGAAATCGGGTCATCATCTGTTTAGGTTTCGGCGAGTCAAGTCGATATAGCTCGAAGGAGCTTGTTTTGTTAGTCGGTCGCTAGGCCGGGTAGGGCCACAAGGACCGTTACCCTAGCCCTTGGCGGGACTGGGTGTGGTGGAAATGTGTACGTATGTTTATTATCATTATTGTTATAGACTTTTTGTTAGATGACCAATAAGGTTACTATTTCTTTCTTTAAACTTATTTTTCAATGTCAAGAAAACTATATTTTATTATTGTATGTTATATCTGATTTTGACTCTTATTAAATATAAGCTATTTTTTTAGTTACTTCCTGTTTATTGATTGAGTAGCTAGTCATGTCAGATTTGATATAATGTTCCAAAGCTTCCACAAGCGAATTTAATTTCCTCTTCCATGACTTCCACGATTGTAATCTGTGTAGGCTTACAGTACTATATGTTCAACAATTTATTAAGGAAAGGTGAATTAATCTTTGCCTTCCTATGGGCCCGGGCAAAGGTACGTTGTTTTAAGCATTCTATATTTTCAAACTCAAGGTAATTATAAACAAGATAAGTACGATCCAGCACGAACACGCGAGTGGTTGCAATATTGTTAGCAGAACGCAGATGAGGCAATTAATGCTGTTGCAGGGCGTGAGAATGCAATTTTTGGTTGCAGAGCGTGTTTTTTGTTGAGAAGAAGATCGCGCTCCGCGCCGATGCACATTTAATGTAAACGGCGATGTTTTGAAAAAAATCAGAAACGATTGTTGTTTCATTTGTTCATCACTGCAACCAGATCATATTATTTATAGCCAAAATATCGCAATATTGTGAGAATACACCCTAGTGGAGGAAAAAAAATGAAACGCATGAAACTGTTTATAAACCGATATTATAGGTTATTAATTAATTTATGATGTCCTATCTTGTAAATATGTCAATTATATTTTTCTGGAACATTATTACCTGGGAAATAATACGTTTAAGAAAAGTGCAAACAGTGGTTTATTTTTATTGTGGTATAATCAATTTGCTACAATTTTTTTCTATTATATCTCGCAAGCGTTATCTGGTTACATTAGTGCACTATGTATACAATTTGGGAGCTACATGCGAGTTCCATGATTCTTACACCTTAATATATAAATTGATATTTCTTAGAGAGTCAGTAACTGCAAGATAATACTCAGAATGTTATGTTAAAAAGGAGGAGCTTGATTTTAAAGTGTTAAAATAAAATTGATAATTTGAAGGTGAAAACAGACTGTGAGTTGTGTTGTTAAAACAAAATTCATCTGATTGACTGCCATTTGGGGCATGAGTTAAATAGTCTTAATGATTTTATTTATATACTAGCGTACCCGGCAGACGTTGTCTTGCCTGAACGTTCAGTTCACATGCCATGGGCGGACGATAAAAATGTTACTTTTTTTACCATAAAATTCAGCAATTAGGACATAATTAGATATTATTAAGTGAGTTCGCAAGAAAACCTCTTACAGCCTTCTGTTGTGGCTCAAGGAATGTGAATGATGACGTCACATAGTTATGTCGGAACATAACGATAATGCAGATGACTACGCATCTGACATAAAAAAAAGTTCCATATAACCGATCGCCGCGCCACCTACCAAATCCAATTGTGAATCTCAACGATCCAGGGACCCACTCAAACACACAGACAAAAAAAAAAATCATCCAAACCGATGTTTAAATTGTCTTCATGAACATTAGAACTGTTTCCTCCTTTGCAGATAAGTTAAGAACCGTCATATAACAATTTTATAAGAGTGAAAAAAAAAGATAAATGGATGAGAGTGAGTCAAAACAGTTTTTTTAGTTAGATTTCATTTCTGATCTACTCTGCACCGGTCCCATACTGGCCGACATTCCATGAGAAAAATTTCTTCCCCCGAAGAGACTCGAACCAGCGTAAGTCCCGTAGTCCTACGCCAAGACATCTTGCCTTAACCACTCGGCTACGGCGCGAGACTCTTTGGTATCAATGAAAGACAAAAATGGTTATTGTGAGTTATCCGTAAGAGATAAGGGACTCTTGGTATCAATGAAAGACAAAAATGGTTTTTGTGAGTTATCCGTAAGAGATAAACATATGCTGTCGCGGACTTTTTTTGTAGAGCTTTTGAGATATTCAATTCTGTGTACGTTAATTTGTGTATTTCTTATGGTTTAGGCAGCGTAAGCAATTTAAGCGTCCAGAGGAGCTACTTTTTTCATGTTTTCCACTGAAAAGGGCGATTTTTAAGGGTGTAGGAGTTGAGTATCCACAACTCTCTTATAGCCTATGTTCTTCCCGGGAATCTCCTGAACATTTTTGCAAAAAAACCCATCACAATCGGATCAACGGTATGGCCGCGCATAAGGTACGAACAAACAAACAAACATTAATTTTTATGCATAAGATTATATTTATTCTATTGTAGGTATTATAATTATAGAATAGTAAAAACATGAAATAAAAGAGCTGAAATTTGCCATTAGCTAGGAATGTTTTGTTGTGTTTTTAGTTCTCATGGAGAAAATAGCATGTTGAGTTAGTTGCTCGGTTTATTCGATAAATATCGCAGTTGAGAGCACTTAAAAGCTACGCATTGTGCTGAATTCCTGGGGCAGATTTTTATGTTACCTATTGAAGTGCTAGAATAAAAGCTGTCTCTCTCACTAGTGGCTGTGTGATTATTTTTTTCATTAAAAATCCATAGCTAATTAGTGATAATAAGGCATCTTCGAAAGTTGAATGCTTGTTTATTAATACAAAGATATTTGCTTGAATTTCGCTTAATTAACAAACAAACAAGGAATTGAAGAATGTTCAAAAGCAATGAATCAAATATTGTGTTTGTAAGATATGTTTAGTGCAAATGAACGGGGAGAGTAGTAGAAGGGAAATATTCCATAGATGCATTTTTTGCGTAAATTTAAATAAAAATCATGAAGTTGATCACAAAGTCTCTATTGTGAAATTTACTACAGAGCGCTCTGTGACTTTCTCTATGTCTAGGTGAGGGGGTCCAGGGTCAGCACTTTTCGTTCCAGTTGAACGGAATTTCTCTGAAATCACATGTTTTTTTCTCTCTCTTTAGAGAATTCCGAAAGAATAAAGCTATTGAGCTTGTTGTTGTTGTTCTTCTTCTTCTTCCTTTCAAGGATTAGGTCAATGCTACTATTCCGATCTTAAGTTCCAAATATCTTTTTCCCCACGCGGTTTGTAGGTGTTGATCGTTTTGGGTAATCATGTATTATTCATTCTGTCTAAATGTTCTTTCCATCGGTATTTGTGCTCTTCTAGTTTGTCGAGTATTGAAAAATATCTCCAATTAATTTCTTATTGACTCATTATGTATATATCCATGTGTGTATATCCTTTTACGGATCTTAAAAATCTCATTTCAAGTGAGCTTATTATATATAATCTATATAGATATACGACTAAAGTGTGGCGTACTATAAAGTGTGTGAAAAGAAGTATTTAAACCGACAAAACTCTGGGAGGTTGTAGTGGACACCAAAACAAATATTGTTCCCTAATGTCATTTTTTTCCTTGGAGGATTATTTAACACGGTAAGAGGGGCGTATAAACGCTCTTCAGTTGTCATGACTGCAAATGAGTGTTGATGGAAGGAGTTGTTTTGTCCACGATGGTTAGTAGTGGAATTTTATCTGTTTACTAATGGAGCGATACACCTGGAGTGAGTACACTGATAGTGTGGGCCGGTGTTGTTGGGGACTGTTTAATTTAGCCATATTTCCTACCAATGCCATTAAATGCAGGCACTATTACAATTTTCTAGCCAGAGCATTGCCAGAATTGCTGGAAGACGTCCCGCTCCCTACAAGACAACGCATGTGGTTCCAACATGACGGGGCGCGGCACATTTCAGTCGTCGTGTGCGTCGATTCATGAACCAACGATTTTCAGAAAAAGTTGATTGGCAGAGATGGTCCGGTACCATTGCCTGCTCGATCCCCAGATGACCCCTTTTGATTTTTTTTTGTGTGGGGAGAGATGCCAACCCTGTTTACACAACTCATGTTGCATCAGAAAGGGATCTGGTTGTCCGGATAGTAGCAGCAGCAGGAGCAATTAACGATACTCCTGGAGTTTTGTGCCCGTGTTAGACAGAACATGATCCGCCGGTGTAGCCCTTGTATACATGTCAATGGAGGCATTTTTGAACCTCTACTGTAATTTAAGTAATTGCGTTGTGTTAATGTGCTGTCTCTTGGTAATAAAAAATGCAAAAGTGTTTGTTGGTTTAAATTAATTTGCCGCTAGATAATCTTCTCTACCGGTTTAAATAATCCCTCATAGAAAAAAATACATTAGGGAAAAATATTTGTTTTGGTGTCCCCTACAACCTCCCAGAGTTTGTCGTTTTAAACAATTTTCCACCTGTAGATTACCACTATACAAGCGAATATGGTACATGTTTCCGAAAGGCCTTCTTGATATTTAACAGCATATACAACTGAGGACGACTGAAATCTTAGGTACAAATTTATGTTTTTTAACTTTTATCTGGGACATAGGCCTACCTATATAATTTGTATAGGAGAATCTTATTTTTAACTTTTATCTGGGACATTAGGCCTACCTATATAATTTGTATAGGAGAATCTTATTTTTAACTTTTATCTGGGACATAGGCCTACCTATATAATTTGTATAGGAGAATCTTATTTTTAACTTTTATCTGGGACATAGGCCTACCTATATAATTTGTATAGGAGAATCTTATTTTTAACTTTTATCTGGGACATAGGCCTACCTATATAATTTGTTATAGGAGAATCTTATTTTAACTTTTATCTGGGACATAGGCCTACCTATATAATTTGTATAGGAGAATCTTATTTTTAACTTTTATCTGGACATAGGCCTACCTATATAATTTGTATAGGAGAATCTTTTTTTAACTTTTATCTGGGACATAGGCCTACCTATATAATTTGTATAGGAGAATCTTATTTTTAACTTTATCTGGGACATAGGCTAACCTATATAATTTGTAATAGGAGAATCTTATTTTTACACTTTTATCTGGGACATAGGCCTACCTATATAATTTGTATAGGAGAATCTTATTTTTAAACTTTTATCTGGGACATAGGCCTACCTATATAATTTGTATAGGAGAATCTTATTTTTAACTTTTATCTGGGACATAGGCCTACCTATATAATTTGTATTAGGAGAGATCTTTTTTTTTAACTTTATCTGGGACATAGGCCTACCTATATAATTTGTATAGGAGAATCTTATTTTAACTTTATCTGGGACATAGGCCTACCTATATAATTTGTATAGGAGAATCTTATTTTTAACTTTTATTGGGACATAGGCCTACCTATATAATTGTATAGGAGAATCTTATTGTTAACTTTTATCTGGGACATAGGCCTACCTATTTAGAATTTGCGATAGGAGAATCTTATTTTAACTTTTATCTGGGACATAGGCCTACCTATATAAGTGTATAGGAGAATCTTATTTTTAACTTTTAGCTGGGACATAGGCCTACCTATATAATGTGTATAGGGAGAATCTTATTTTTTAACGTTTAGCTGGGACATAGGCCTTACCTATATAATTTGTATAGGAGAATCTTATTTTTAACTTTTATCTGGGACATAGGCCCGACTATATAATTGTATAGGAGAATCTTAATTTTAAACTTTTAATCTGGGACATAGGCCTACCTATATAATTTGTATAGGAGAATATTATTTTTAACTTTTATCTGGGACATAGGCCCTACCTATATAATTTGTATAGGAGAAATCTTATTTTTACTTTTTATCTGGGGACATAGCCTACCTACATATAATTTGTATAGGAGAATCTTATTTTTAAACTTTTATCCTGGACATAGGGCCACCTATATAATTTGTATCGGAGAATCTTATTTTTTAACTTTTATCTGCGGACATAGGCCTACCTATATAATTTGTATAGGAGAATCTTATTTTTAACTTTTATCTGGGACATAGGCCTACCTATATAAATTGTATAGGAGAATCTTATTTTTAACTTTTATCTGGGACATAGGGCCTACCTATATATTTGTATAGGAGAATCTTATTTTTAACTTTTATCTGGGACATAGGCCTACCTATTAATTTGTATAGGAGAATCTTATTTTTAACATTTATCTGGGACATAGGCCTACCTATATAATTTGTATACGAGAATCTTTAAGCTATATCATAATACTAATGAATTTTGAAATAAGCATTGTTTCATTCTTACGCATGCGCAAAACAGAACATATTGAATTTCAGTTGTTTCAAAATGGATGTTACTGTATAATTTATGGTAGATTTACATTGGAAAGGAAACAAAATCTTTTTAATGTTTTTATACAAATGCAAGGGTCTCTTGACAGAAGTATTTGCCCATAATTATTATTTTGAATGCTTTTCGAACAGTTTAGTGAAAAATGTTCAACATTAGCCATTGAGGACGTGGTGAAAATCACCTGAATCAAATTATTAATATATAGGCTTTATTTGAATCGAATTTGTAGGCCTGGTTTTTTACTGTTGACAAAAATGGCTTTACATTGCTGTAACTTTAAGCCGTCCAAATGAAAACTGAAAATAATTATATAACACGGTGCTGTTTTCATAATTATATAGATACGTGCGAAACATGATTATTTTTCTTACTTTGGGAGAGATCTAAATACCATGTGAGTCTTTGGTCTAGGTGCATCTGATTCAGAGATATGATTGCCCTTTAAAATGAAAGTTTGTTTCAGGTGTGTATGCAAGGGATTATATATGGTAGAAATATTTGAAATTTAATAATAGGTATTATTGCAGCCAATGGCCATGTAGAAAGAATTGTTTTCATGTCTTACAGAAGTGTGTTATCGATGTTTCCTATATTTTTACTCTGTAATAGGTGATATTGGTCGCAGTGCGACCCACATAGTTTGCACTTGCACTTTTTCTTCTGGGTTATGGCGCTTCACTGTTGTGCATATCCTGTTGGTGGAAACCATGGATTGCGACTCTCGTCACGGTGTGTCTGAGGTCGTATCTGGCTGCTGTCCATTCCCTGTAGATCATCGCATCCGTTGCGTAGACTCTCAGGCCATATCTGTTCTCTCTTCTCGTTGAGTTCCCTCAGCAGTTCTTTGTAGGCATCTGTTGCCGGCACGAGAAGGTCCAGGTGGAGCTCTTCTATGAAGAATGGTTCCTTTGTCAGTATGTATGTTTAGGCGTGAAGGCGTGTATTTTGATACGCTTAGCGCTATATTTAAAAAAGTGTGCTTTGACTTTCTCTATTTCCTCTAGGTTTGCCTTATTTTAGGTTCTTCCAAATCACTTCTATTCCATAGGTCATGATTGGTGCTATTTTTAAGCGGAAATGGTCATTGCTGTCTCCAGGGAAAGGTAGAAATATTTTTCTATACTGATTGGTCATCCTGCTTTCTTTAGTCCATGTTACAAGGTCTCATATGTATAATTTAAATGACAGAGCTGCTTTTGGATATGTATTCTATTTTATTCATTTATTTTTTTGTATTTGTAATGACATTTTTTCTTGTTTCAGGTAAGTGATGATGGTAATGTACCGATAAGCTTTCTCACCAATTAACACGTAAGCCGGAACATTTATTTATACCAACTGTATTTCCACTTTAATTAAATAAGAAATAAGTCAGGGACAGTCTAAGAATAATACTACTCGAAAATAGTTTAAAGTAATAAAATTCCATATCAACATTGAAGTATTGTTTAATAAAATCCAACAAACACTTGTCAAGTGTTCATTTAGTAATCAATAATTTATTTTTTATTTAATTATCGTATTTGCTCGCATAATTTGCGACTTTTTATTTATTTTGGTCACTAAAATTTGAGAGCGTAAAATATGCGGAGTTTTAAAATTATAGATCCAGTTCTGAGTTATCTCAATTATGGTAGGTAAGTATAGTAATTAAGAATACAATAATTTTGTCATCTCTTATAAATTTATAGCATAACATTGTAGGTAATCTTGAATTATACAAATAATAATCATGCAATAATAAATCTGTAAACAATAATAATTATTATATAAATGAAACAATACAAATGCCGTAAATAGTCTTTGTTGTGAGAATTAGCAATTTCACGCACGTAATTGTAGCATGTCATGTGTAACTGCGATGCCGTCGTTCCGAAACTGTTCAAAATAAATTAAAAGTTCGTCTTTACAGCGTGATATATACGAGTTTTTGGGCCACGAAATGCACTGCTGTCACTTCTTGCATTATATAGCGCGTCTTTTTGTTTCCTCCAATAACGCACGTTGGACTCGAGAACTCCGAATTCTCTTTCTGCTGCACGATTACCAAAATGTCCCGTCAAACTCATCACTAAGGGGCGGATTTCTATGACATAAAAAATGGAAAATATGCATGCATTTATGACCTAAAAAAGTTTAAATATGACCTAAAAAGACAAAAATATGACCTTATAATTGAATTAATTTTTTTACCCATATTATATTAATTCTACATTCATGTACATTTTCAATTGTATCATAAGAAAGAGGAAATCTTTTATTGTCCAGTGCAAACGTTTGCTACCTGTTAACAGAAACCTTCGAAACAAGTGAACTGTCAAACTGACGATTTTTATACAAACACAATGTTGATTATTTCCAATCGCCTGAAGACTAGGCTATTAAAAAAACTCAAAATATGACCAAAATATGACTTTATCATAGAAATAAGCAGACGTATGAAAAAAATCTGAAAAAGTGAGAAATATGACTTTTAAGACCCAATAAAAACCTCTTATTCTTAATAATAAGGCATATATAAATGTTTTTACTTATTTGAAGATTAGAATGTAGACTTTGGTAAAAATATGGCATGTCATAGGAATCCGCCCCTTACTTACCACTTTCAATTTATATGATGCAGTGTAATTGTTATTTTTATTTCCCATCTTGAAATACAATATAAAAGCAAGTGCGCATTAGAAGTGTTGAAAATCAACTGACATACCGGTATTTACTTTTCTAAAACTTGTTTCTACCAAGGGCAAGCATTTTTAAAGTAACGGAACTTTGGGTTTCTATTTGTGAAGCAGGTAGTTCAGTTGCTAGTAAATGACCTACTTCGTAATGTAAGAATTGGCAATGGAATTGAAGGAAGGAAAATTCCTACTACATTGAAAAAAATGTAGGCCTTACTTAAAATGTGTGCGCAAAAATGAAGGAGCAAAAATAACGTTCAAAATAATCCCTTAATACCTAGGATGCGCAAAATACGAGAGAAAACACGGTACAATTCATAGACGTTTCATAGATGTTTCTATTTCTTAAACATGTTTTAGATTCTTGCTGCCTTATGGGAAACATGAACTCTTAAGCACATTATGATAACCGCCAATGCACATCTATATCTTTCTTCAGATGACACATTAATGTCAGATTGACTAGTAGCGTCATTAGTAGCGTGGTTGGCCGTCTTCTCTATTTCATTCACTCATACTCGGGTTAAGTGGCTCAATTGAACGCTCCGTTGAATCCAATAACATGTTTCTCATTCGGTTTACCTCTTCATCGTTTCTGCATCTCTGCTTCGCTTTATCCCGGATTATATCCACCGATATTTCCTTAGAGAATCTCATGATATCTTTATAAAAAGTACTACACTCAATGCAAAAACAATCTAATTCCAATATTTCGATGCTCAGGACTCTTATTTCAATATGAACCAAATGATGCAGCATTATACACCATATTCCGTTTATGAGCATAATAAAATAAATAGCTATAATTAAAAAACTTCTTCTTCTTCTTCTACGTCATGGAATTAGGCCATAGACCTGTTTACACATCAAGAGACCGTATCCCTCCATCTAGTTGTTCTTCTTTTGGGTTGGTAGTGAAGCAAAATTTGAGGGAATTTATTGGGTATCATTGTTTTTATATGTTGGAGCCATTTTGATCTTAAATTTTGAATTTTATCTGTAAAACTAAAGATGCTTATAAACTATGTATCGAAATTAATTAAATGATATCATTTGAGAGGAATGGGTTTTTTAAACATTTTTTCCTCACTCTAATGACATCAGATTATATTTTATGACATTTCTGGCTTTCTGCCCTGGCATCAGCGGAATTGTAATATATTTTTTAGGTTCGTGCACCTGAAAGGGATGAGTTGCGTTACTCTGATAATATAACGAATGATAAATCATAATGAAGTGTCAGGAGAGTCATCATCATCATAGTACATTCACGAATTTAGGTCATTTTTGACCTGTTTCGGCTCCAAGAGAAACACCATCCAAAAGTCTTTTGAGTGGACGTCCTGGTCTTCTTCTTCCTGCAGGTTGATATCTTAACATTTTTTTGGGTATCCTGTGATCTTCCATTCGATGAACATGTTACATCCATCTTAACTTATAATCAGAATTTTTTTTTTTAAAGGTTCTATATGTAGTTATTCTAAGATGTCTTCATTTTTTATGTGATCTAGTAGTGTGTGTGCTGCAGTCCTCCGAAGGAGAGTTCTTAACCTAAACTTAAACTAAATTTCAGACCATGCGAAACCACAGGAATCATTTATTCCCTTTAAGAAAATATTCGTACCGTCTTACCGGGAATCGAACCAGGGACCTCATGAACTGTAGTCAGAAACGCTGACAACTAGCCCATGAGGCTGGTATTTAAAATACATGTTCTTGTTAATTTTAGAAGCGTTTCGATTGTAAAAACAAATTGAAAAAAAAATTATGAGAATAGCCACTGTAGCTTCATCCCTTCGGAATTCACTAAAAATATAAAAAAATAACCTCTTTGCAAAATATTTTAAATATTTGTGGGCTAACGAGAGACAAACATATATAGGCCTACGAGTGGAGTAACAATCAGCCTCATGATCAAAACTGTTCGTTGTTTGTGTAATATTTCATCAGTCTATTAAATCACACAAGTGAAACACATATGTAAAAAGACTTTCTCCATCTTACATTATCTTAGATGTTTAAAGAATTTTCTCCCAGTTTCGTTAAAACAAATCCTTGTGCAGAATCTTGTGTTACCACACTTCGATTATTGTGACATTATATATAATGATCTAAACTATGACTTGTCGCAGAGACTGCAGCGTGTTCATAATGCTTGCGTTCGATTCATTTTCAATATCCGCCGTTATGACCATATTTCCGAACACTTTAATAACCCCTCTTGGCTCCGTCTTACTGACAGACGTAAATTGCACTCTCTTTCACTACTTTTCAAGCTTCTGAATTCCTACATCCCTACTTACCTGGCGTCTAGATTTGAGAAGTTATCCTCTTACAACAATATTGACGCTAGATCACAAGATAGCAGTCTGCTAACAATTCCTCTTCATAGCACTTCTTCCTATTCTACTTCCTTCACAGTAGCCTCTGCCCGCTCCTGGAATCTCCTTCCTCAAGATATCAGGGGTTGCCGCACACTTGGTACCTTTAAGTCACGCTTATACAGTTACCTGTTGTCTAATAATTAATTTTTCTCTATTTATTTAATTTTATACTATGTAATTAATCTTTTCCTGTTTTTTTTATATATATTGTACATATTATATATTTAATTCGTTAAATTTAGAGTAAATCAAAATACATTATAAATATTAATTGTATTGTATTCATAACTTGTAATCGTTTATATATATATATATATATATATTGTAATTTAGATTTAAGACTATTTTTTTGTTTGTATTTTTTTAAACCTGGTTGAGTGGTAGACTAGGCCTTAAGGCCTTAACTCTGCCAGGTAAAATAAAGCTATTATTATTATTATTATTATTATTATTATTATTATTATTATTATTATTATTATTATTATTATTTTTATTATTATTAAATGATCCCTGCAAGATGAATCGGAAGAAGATCAACGTATATTACATGGGCTACCAGATCACAAGATGTAATACCATCTGATTTTTTTCTTCTGGGGTTTGTTAAGAACCAGATCTGCACGACACCAGTACATGATTTGGCAGACTTGAAATAAATCATTTACACTGCTGTTAACCACAGAGTGTTTAATACAGAGAGTAAACTGCATACAGTGACACCTACAAATTTACGGTCGTTTACGATGAACTACAATGAGCAAAATAAATGGTAGCGCAGTTTCGTAGTAATAGAATGTGTAACTAAATAAAACAAATGCAAGGCATACGGCGTGTTCACTCGGAATTATCGGAAATTAGCCATTTTGTAAATTTAAATTTTTAACTGCCATCCTTTCGTTCTATTTAGACGGTACTGTAAAAATGATATATTATCGAAAGATAAAAATCATTACTTAGATTTTATTTTACTCTAATTCGTAGGTAAATTCAAACTTGTTTACGTTTTTAATGTGAATCTACACTCAAAAGACTTCTGGATGGTGTTTCTCTTGAGGCCGAAACAGGTCAACAAATGGCCTAAATTCGTGAATGTACTATGATGATGATGATGATCTATTTTCAAAGATAAACCTACTGGAAGTGATAAAATTCTAAGATTTGTTAGGTTAGGAAGAGTGATGTTAGTGTACAGCGATTTCTAATAAACATTAAAAAATGTAAGTGACTTTATAATGGATTTCAGATGTACTACATGGCCAAGGTTCATTAATAAATAACACTGGACAACAAATTAAAAATTTTTTTGCACTAATCTAGGGGCACGCCGTAGCGTAGTGGTTAAGGCACTGAGCTACAAGCCGAAGGGTCGAAGGTTCAAGTCCCGTTGGGGTCAGGATTTTTAAACTGACCCAAACCCTCTGGCGGCACTATGGCCCTGGGGTCGACTCAGCCTCTAACTGAAATGAGTACCAGACGCTTGTTCTGGGGTAAAGGCGGCCGTCACGCAGGGCTGACAACCCGACTCACATAAAGTGCCGATTGTCTAGAAAAAGTGGGAGCCTCAACCTCCTACTACCCCAAGGGCCTCCTGAGGCCTGTTGTGGGATCACTTTACCTTTACTTTACCAGTGTAATCTAGAACATTATACATATTGGATAAAATATGTATGTGAGAATAAAGGGGTAGGTCAATTGTACATATTTAAAAGAGCCCATAATGCACGTTTTTAAATTCTACTTACTTACTTACTTACTCACTGGCACTATCGAACCCGTAGGTTCATGGCCGCGCGGACATAAGCTCTCCATACATCCCTATCCTGAGCTAATGCTTTCCAATCATTCCCTGTATAATCTACTTCCCTCAAATCATAGTTAATGTTATTATCCCACCTCATTCTTGGTCTACCAACTGGGCGTTTTCCCTCTGGCTTTCCTACAAGAAGCTTCCATGCAAGTCTTTCATTCCCCATACGTGCAACATGTCCTGCCCATCGCAGTCTACGAGACTTAACTGTTCTTATTATATCTGCCTTCCTATAAAGACCATGTAGTTCATTGTTATGTAGTCTTCTCCACTCACCTGTCTGTTCATCTCTCTTTGGTCCAAAAATTTTCCTAAGTACTTTATTCTCAAATACTTGTAATCTCCTTTCCTCCCTTAAAGTAAGAGTCCATGTTTCGCACCCATATAATATAACTGGTAGAATAATAGTTTTATATATTTTCAGTTTAACGTTTTTGAAAGGAGTTGGGACATCAAGAGTCTCTGCAATGCATAATAGCACGCATTTCCAGAATTGAGCCTATGTTTAATTTCTTTGTGCATCTCATTCCTATTTGTGATTATTGTTCCTAGGTACTTGAATTCAGCCACCTCCTCAAAATTTCCCTCATTTGTCTTTAGCTGTCCATTGCCATTATATAATGAATTTCTACGTGTGACCATATATTTAGTTTTATTGATATTTACTTCCAGTCCTAATTTCTTAGTGTTACTTAATAGTGTGTGCGTGTTGTCCTTCAGTATATCCTCGCTATCGGCCAATAATATTACATCATCAGCATAAACTAACAGCTTATTAATACCATTGAGTTGTAAGCCTTCCTTATTCTCTAAATAAACGAAAATAAATTAACATGTTTTATTTATTTCCATTCTTCCCTTCTGTTAAATTTTTAAAAATATCTTTAGATCTCAGAGGCTGGGTACAAATAATTCCATAATTATTAACCAGATTGTGTTGTATAATTATAATTCACAATTTTACCGAAAAACGGTGCTGAATTTCATATTAGTACCACAAAAAATCGAAAAAAAATTAAATGTCGCCAATTCTACACTAGCGCCGCTTGTGGCATGTACGAGAGACTTGTCCACTTTCTCCTCTGTATTACTCTGTGGCTGTTAACAATCTAACACCACTGATGATTCATTACTAGAGGCCGGATTTTTATATACTAGCGAATACCAGCCGTGCGCTGCTACGCTTGCCAGGGAATCTACTTATCCCGATCTTCTTCAATGAGCGGAAAAGACAAAAATTGTTATTGTGAGTTACCCGTAAAAGGTAGACATATATTATACTAGCGTACCTGGCAGACGTTCTCCTGCCCGAACGTTGAATTCTCGAACCATGGCCGGACGATAAAAATATATTAATTTTTTTACTATAAAATTTACTAATTAAGAGGTAATTAGATATTATTAAATGAGTTCGCAAGAAAACTCCTCACTGCCATCTGCTGTGGCTCAAAAAGCGTGCTTGATGACGACACATTGTTTTCGAGCGGAATATGTCTATAATGCAGAATACTACACATCTCACATAAAAAAAATCCTATACCCAATGCCAGCGCCACTTACCGAGTCCAATTGTGGATCTAAACGATCCAGGGGCCCACACACTAAACATTTAATCAAAAGTGGTTGAGTCATTCAGGCAGTTTTTAATTTCGGGTTTCAAGCATACCTCCACTTTTCATTGTCGGATTTTCCTCATTTTTGGATAATATCTACCTCGGTTTATTTTAATATGATATACTAAATTTCGTTGTAAGACATAAAAAATGTGATCTCTAGAGCGATTTTTAAATTTTCACTTCAAGCGAACCCCTGCACCCAATTATTTTAGAGGGTCCGATTATGATTCTAAACCATTGAGGGCCCCAATCGAACACACACAAAAAATAATCAAAATCGATCCAGTGGTTTAGGAGTTCAGTGACAAACACACGTGCAGAAGAATTATATACATATATATCTTCTTTTTCTTCCTTTCATGTGATATACCTAGTGGTCTGTTACGGTCTCAATCCAACGTTTGAAGGGTCTGCCCAAAAATCTCTTGCCTGGTGGCTGGTAATTTAAGATCTGACGTGGTATTCTTGTTCTGCTCATTCTTCTTACGTGAGATTTCCAGTTGTTTATGTATTTTTGTACATATTCCATGACTGATTCTGTTTGTAATTCTTTGAGAATCTCGGAATTCCTTTTATGGTCTGTTCTTGAGTAGTCTGCAGTACGTCTCATAAATTTCATTTCTGCCGCAGTTAGTCTTTGTTCATCTACACTGCGAATTGTCCAGGCCTCACTGCCGTAACATAATATGGGTCTGGCCAGTGTTTTATAAATTCTAGTTCGTGTGTATTGCTGTACTGTGTTTGACGAATTATATATATGTTTTGTAGAATTCAAATCTGCGTATATTAGTTTGGTATTTGAGTTATGGTTTAGGCAGCGAAAGGTATTTAAGCTGTGGGGTTAGAAATATAACCCACGCTACTGCTACCATTTGTGGGGTTAGAAATATAACCCACGCTAACTGCTACCATTTGTAGCTTTTTTAAAAACCACGCAGACTGCTACCATTTTGCGCGGTGCGCGACATGACCACAATTAATAAACCACGCTTCTGCGCAACCATTTGTGGGCAAGAGAACCACGCTACTACTACCATTTATCCGGGATCGTGTTTTGTTGCTGCTGCCTCTATTAACGTGGATCTGATATCCTGAAAAGTTATCAATCACAAAGTCGCTTACCTTGGGCCCATAGAAGGCAGCAATCGATTCATCTTTCTCTCTCAGATATAAATAAATAATGATTCTCAAATACATAGAGTGAGTGAAAATGACAATAAAAGCTAAACAGCAAAAATAGTAAGGGAGCTGGAAATAGTTTCCTACATGAGTGAATTCCGTATAGGATTGTAAATAACTACGTATACATTAATGAAGAAGCAGGGAAGTTGTATAAAAGATGACATTTAATAGAAACAAGTTGTCTGAATTAAAACAAATTAACAAAAAATATTCCGATCATTCAACAAAATAGAAACAAATAAATAACGATACTCTTACAAAAAACACACCATACCTCACGCCACTCTCATGCTAACGTCCGAACCAGGGGCAACTTCTTCCCTGGTCTGCCGGACCAACTAAACCATGCCGCTTCTCGGCTTCAGACGAGCTTGTCCATTACAGTTCCAATCGCATCGCGAATTGGATGCTGATTCAAACCTTGAATCTGCTTGAATGATCGAATGATAATGTTCTGCCTGTGCACCACG
The DNA here is from genome assembly GCA_030220185.1 of Diploptera punctata. Classification (NCBI taxonomy): domain Eukaryota; kingdom Metazoa; phylum Arthropoda; class Insecta; order Blattodea; family Blaberidae; genus Diploptera; species Diploptera punctata. The sequence goes on along the minus strand of JASPKZ010007516.1, from coordinate 1,131,904 downwards.
TATATGAAGGTTCCGAAGTAGAGGGGAGATGCGCCGTAGACATTGCGCAGCAGGAAGGGTATAGAGGGGAGAGGGGGGGTAACTACAAGGAGAAAAGGATATTGGCATAGTTCATAAATATTCCAGTCTAGGGAGGAGAACGAAGCTACAATAATGAGCCGAAAAACGCACATTCGGTTCAAAGCGTCCAAAATGCGAATCTTTAAGTGTACAGATGCACTTTTTTTAGCTTCGATCTTATAGTACGTACGGTATTACGTTATATACTTAATTATCCCAGAAAAAAATTCTCTAATTGATGGTTGGAACCCCATTCATTTCGGTCAAATAGTTGTTTGAAGTCCATAAAGGACAAATAGAGAGACTTATACTCAGTTTTGTATATGGAGATTAGGCCCTACCCTATCAAATATGTGCATAAATATGGAACAGAAACTACAAATTTATAATAAATATGTAATATAGAATTACAAACATACGTCAGAAACGATTAATTAACTTATTTATTTATTTATTCTAGTGGAAGTAACATGAACTTCTCATTTCCCCAAGTGATGACAAATTTTCAAAAAATGTTTAAAATGTGTAGTATTGAACGGATTATGTGAAAATATATGACATGGACATGAATTATGATTATAATGGTTTTAGTAAACAAATTTCTTAACCATTAAGTTCTCAACTTACCGAGGAAAAGTATGTAATTACATAGAAATCCGTACTCTCTTTATAACACATGTGTTAAGATTGAATACCAGTTGGACTTTTCCAATTCCACTAATCTACATATTAATATGCGAAGAAAAAACTTTGTACCTCTTTTTAAGCAGATTGCGAGCACGTAGGGGTGTGATATTTGGTATAATTAAAGTTCATTTAGAGGAAGAGTGCAAAAAAATAAAATGTATGCATAATACGTGTTACCAAGAAATTAAATTAAACAAAATAAAATAAATTGTCACTAAGGAATTGATGTGTATTACTCATTTATTTTTGTTAAAATTTGGCTATATGCCACATTGTTGTTGTAAGAAGGAGATGAGGTGTTGATAGGCAGTTGTTGCAAACAGGACGTGAACGTTAAGTGCACAAGGTTAGATTGATAAAATAGCTTTGCTTTGATAAAGACAAAACTAGAGATGCGTGAAATTTGTTGAAGTATGTGAAGAACTCTTAAAAAAAGTTTCACAAACGCTCAAACATGTATGGTGGAGGAGTTTGAAGTACCGTACTCTCCAGATGTGGCAGTCACTTGACCTCACACGTTTGAGAGAATTCTTGCCGCGGAGCTTTTAACAGAAGTAACGTCCAGAAGCCAAGAAATTCTTCTGTGACAGGTGTCGTCTTACAAATATAACTCTAATTTTCATTTAATATCGTATTAAGGGAATTAAAAAGTTTCCAACGCATTAGGGATGATAAAAATAAAATGAAGTAAATATAAATATATTTGTTTGATAAAACAAAAATCTATTACTTTTTATCATCTTCATCATCATCATCATCATCATACATCATTCATGAATATAGGCCAATGTTGACCTGTTTTGGTCTTAACTAGACAAAGTCTAAAAGTCGTTTTTGTGGACGTCCATGTCGTCATTGCCTTCGTGGGCGATACCGAAGAACTGCATTGGGAACTTAGTTGGTGACATTCGGCCTAGGGGATCAAATAAATATATATGAATGATGTACTTTTTTTAGGAAAATTATAGACTACCCCTGTCATATCAAATAAACCTCGTATTTTTAGGTCCAAACAAGTAGGTTTAGGCATTTAAAATCAACTAACTAACTCACAAATCCGAAGATTCATGACCGCATGAACATAAGCTCTCCATAATCCCTATCCTGAGCTTATTTCGACCATTCCCTGTATAATCTACTTCCCTCAATTATGGTCAATTCTTTCCCTACCTACTAGACGCTTTCCAACTGGTTTTCCTACAAGAAGTTTCCAAGTCCCATCTTTCATTCGCCATTCCTGCGATATGTCCTGCCCATTGCAGTTTACGAGACTTAACTGTTCTTATTACTGGAGACCGGATGTTAGGGAAAATGCCTATAGTTATATATTATAGAAATTTTAAAAGTGACTTCATATAAGTTCATACCAACGACCCTAGAGTTGTTTTCCATGAAGTTCATTTTGCCTATAAATGCCTATTTCAGCTTATAATGCCTATAAATGCCTATTTGCAATTAATTCTAGAAATTAACTCAGTATTTAATGAAATTAATTGAAATGGACAAACGTCATGGCACAAATAATTTCATAGAAGTTTTCAAGTGTTATTTTTATTAATTTCTTTAGAATATTTAAGGATAATAGTGGCAATAAACTATCAGGTAGATGGTTTCCCGCTCAATGCACTCCTGTTAGGTAAATACTGTATTTTTCCACCTCATGCATTCCCGTTAAGCGAAATAGTCCTAAGCTATTGCCCATTGTATTATGCTCTTGCTCTAAGGCTTGGAGAAAAGTTCTTTGCTACTTTTCAATAGAAACATTGCTGAGTGACAAAGAGGGTAGATGGTTCAAGCTTTCTTTCTCCATCTCACACCTGGTACTGAAACCGGCAATATTATTTTTGATGTTGGTAACACTGAATTCAGTCTGCAGTCCTCATTCACAGACAGGTGATTCAAAGACAAAGTGGCGCTGCAAGTGTATATTTTGACAACAGTAAAATACAAACTGACTAATATCATCAAATGATTTGGCGTGGAAATATTTTTAAGTGACGGTTCTGCTCTTTGTAAAAAGGCAAAACAAATTCCAAAAGCATCTCTGATATTTTTGCATGATAGTCGGCCACGGTGGACTAGTGGTTATGCTCCTTGCCTCTGGTCCCGAGGGTCGCGGGTTCGAACCCGGCCGGGGTCGATGGATTTTTTAGGACAGGAAAATCCAAGGAGCAAGTTCTCCGGGAGGGACTTTAAGCCGTGGGTCCCGAGTCTGAAGACTTTCTGGCTCGTAAAAAATCCTTAAGCCTGAATGAAAAAGGCCTCTAAGCAAAATTTACCGAATTTTCCCGTCCTAGTACTACCTTGGTTTCCTAGATGTCAGTATGAGGCGGAACGGTGACCACGGACCACTCAAAATGACATCTATACGAAAACAAGTGTAACTAAATTAGTATGGTTCAAATTCTTCCCTGTAGGGGGAGAGCGCCTAAATCTCTAGAAAGGGAAAACATAGGCTTACAATAAAAAAAATTGATAGCATATGTTTATATTCTTAATGTAAGACTGTAAAAAGTTATGTTCTTGTTCAATTTTTGTAAGAGCCTATTTTGAATTTTTAGTGACAATATTAATGATTTTAGTGCCTTTTTGCCTGCCTATTTTGATTTTTTAAGTGCCTAACATCCGGACTCTACTTATTACATCTCGTTTCCTATAAAGATCATGTAACTCACTGTTATATAATCTTCTCCATTCGCCTGTCTGTTCATCCCTCTTTGGTCCAAAACTTTTTCTAATGTCTTTATTCTCAAATACTCCTAATCTATCTATGTTTCGAATCAGTGTAATATAACTCGGAGAGTAACAGTTTTATGAATTTTCAGTTTATTGCTATTTGAGAGAAATTGGGACAAGAGTCCTCGTAATGCACAATAGCACGCATTATTTTTTTATAATTCCACTTTATCCAATGAATAATATTTTCTTAAACCTTAAGTTTTGTATATATTACAATTATTCGTATTTCATCATCATCATCATCATCATCGTCATCGTCGTCATCATCATCATCATCCATCATCATCCATCATCATCCATCATCATCCATCATCATCCATCATCATCCATCATCATCCATCATCATCCATCATCATCCATCATCTTCCATCATCATCCATCATCATCCATCATCAGCATCATCAGCATCATCATCCATCATCATCCATCATCATCCATCATCATCATCATCCATCATCATCATCATCATCCATCATCATCCATCATCATCCATCATCATCCATCATCATCCATCTTCATCCATCATCTTCCATCATCATCCATCATCATCCATCATCATCCATCATCATCCATCATCATCCATCATCATCCATCATCATCCATCAGCATCCATCAGCATCATCAGCATCAGCATCATCAGCATCATCAGCTTCACCATCATCATCATCAGCATCATCAGCATCATCAGCATCATCATCATCATCAGCATCATCATCATCATCATCATCATCAGCATCATCATCACCATCACCATCACCACCACCATCACCATCACCATCACCATCATCATCATCATCATCATAGTACATTCACAAATTTAGGCCATTTGTTGACCTGTTTCGGCCTCAAGAGAAACACCATCCAGAAGTCTTTTGAGTGGACGTCCTGGTCTTCTTCTTCCTGCAGGTTGATATCTTAACATTTGTTTGGGTATTCTGTGTCTGGATTTTTTCGTGTTGAGACTTGAAAGTAGTTTTGAAGTTCCTTAGGACAGGTTACTGGCCCGACGCTAAGTAGTCCAGTGGTAGGGCTGCTACCTTTTAGTCTCTGGACAGACATTAGGATACCGCATTTACTCAGTACCTGATGGAACGGTTATACCGCCGTGACTCGGTCCTCAGAGCCTCGTTTGTGAAAACGGGTTGTACCACGAGAAGGTGATGATGAGAATAGGGTAGGAGAGGTTATACATACGTCACTACCCCTTACAATCCTATTCGTATTTCATAGCGGAATAATCCTAATAAATTCAACGTAAATCCGAGTCAGTTCATTCCTGAATTTGAATCGTTGCTTAATGCTCCATGTAAGTGTTAATATTTATTTATTAAAATAGTGATATTCAAAACAAGAAACTAAATTATATACATTTCAAGGATTGAAAGCGTTTTTGGATTTCGTTCTTAAGTTCAGTTCATCCGTTTAGCTTCATTTTCAAACCTTGTAAGTAACTATTAATGTACTAGTGCGGTAAACTGAAAGAAATTGAAGTTTTTTCTATATTATTTCTATATGCAAAATTAATCGGCACATTATTTATCTCCGAAATTTTGAATAATTTTGTCGATGTCTCATACATATTTCCATGCTTATATTTTCTTTTAGATTTTTCGGTATTAACTATTTCCCAAGTTTCTTCAAACTCTTCATCCATTAGTTCAGCTAATTATTCTGCCATAATCGTTAAATGATAAAGAACTTTAATTAAATTCATATCGATCAAATTATAAATACATTTATCAATCAAGTTATTCTTATCAAAATAATCTACATATCTCCTCAGCAACGACGTTCAAACTTTGTTTAAGATAAATCAGACAGTTATTAAATAAATTTAGTGTATTCTAAATTAAATGGACAACACACACACACTATTGAGTAACACTAAGATATTAGGACTGGAAGTAAATATAAGTAAAACTAAATATATGATCACACGTAGAAATTCATTATATAATGGAAATGGACAGCTAATGGCAAATGAGGGAAATTTTGAGGAAGTGGCCGAATTCAGATACCTAGGAACAATAATCACAAATAGGAATGAGATGCACAAAAGAATTTAACATAGGCTCAATTCTGGAAATGCGTATTATTATGCATTGCAGAGACTCTTGATGTCCCAACTCCTTTCAAAAAACGTTAAACTGAAAATATATAAAACTATTATTCTACCAGTTGTATTATATGGGTGCGAAACATGGACTCTTACTTTAAGGGAGGAAAGGAGATTACAGATATTTGAGAATAAAGTACTTACGAAAATTTTTGGACCAAAAGAGAGATGAACAGACAGGTGAATGGAGAAGACTACATAACAATGAACTACATGGTATTTATAGGAAGCCAGATATAATAAGAACAGTTAAGTCTCGTAGACTGCGATGGGCAGGACATGTTGCACGTATGGGGAATGAAAGACTTGCATGGAAGCTTCTTGTAGGAAAGCCAGAGGGAAAACGTCCAGTTTGTAGACCAAGAATGAGGTGGGAGAATAACATTAACTATGATTTGAGGAGGGAAGTAGATTATACAGGAATGATTGGAAAGCATTAGCTCAGGATAGGGATGTATGGAGAGCTTATGTCCGTGCGGCCATGAACCTACGGGTTCGATATTGCCAGTGAGTAAGTAAGTAAGTAAGTAAGTATTCTAAATTAACAACAAGATTATTTAATCATGATGAACAAATCCGTTTTAGGCCAAGTGGCCTGTGATGGTAAACCTAACACTGATGACCTTGATGTTTCCACCGATATTTTGGTCTTCCTTGGCCCCTAATGTCCAGTTGGAGTATATTGGAATACCAATTTTGGAAGTAGCCTATATTTATTTCCATTCATCACAGTTGATTTTTCTATTATTGTTGGTATCTTCATATATCTTCATTTAAACATGGTACTCGAAGTTTTCTCTGATAACACTGAAGAACAAAAAAGAAACTTTTTTTGTCTCAGAAAGAAAAAAATGTGATTCTGATAATATTTTTTATCCTGAATTCAAATATGATATCGGATTTTTTCCATCATGCAAGGTTTCCGAGAGACAGGAATTTATAATTTCAAACACTTTAATATTTTCTACATTCGTAACTACACAATATTCGAACATTCGGACTCACCTAGAAAGTAATAAATAGCGATTTTCTGCTATATTTCGCCTGTGGAGCATCCCACTTGATGGTCCAACAATAATCGATCAGCATAATAGGATTCCATTTGTCTTGATATCTATTTTCCATAGCTGAAATTGTTTGAGTTACCTTATTAGGTTTTATTTTACAATGGATAAATGGACGAAAAAACGTTTATTAAAATAATTATTTAAATCCATTAATTGAAATTAAAATAAGAAAAACTGTGGGTGATGGAGAAATTCCGAATACATGGAGAAATTCCGAATACATATTTGAAAACACGATAAAAAAACTGTATTTAGTACAACTATTGGTACTCATGAGACAAAAATCATGTTGACCCGTGTAATATTTTTTCCTTTGGTGATCTAGTCTATTAATTCCTAACAGTGATCATCATACAAGCGCATTTGACTTACTCTGTGTTTATTAAAATATTAGTTCTACATTTATAATTCAAAATTTAAACTTCTCGTATGTTAGAGCAGATTGTTGGTGTTGCACTGGTATGTAATCTTTAGTTTTGTATCTGTCCTCATCTGGTTTTACCAAAAATGTCTTCATTACCGTCATCTTTCATTTTAAGTATATTTTTGTAAAATTATATCAATGTCACTAAGGTTCTAGAAATCCAATTTCCAAGTTCGAGATATTAGAGCACTTGTTCTATAATTTTTTCGAATCATTCTCAATTTTCCCCCTTTTTCTACACATGTGTCATTTCTTTGGATTGGAAATGGAAATTTCCATATTTTAACTATTGGCTGGCAGTTTTGAATAATTTATACGCTGCTATTTGTAAGCTGTCTATCGAGAATCTAATAATATTAAATTTGTTTTACTTATAAAGATAAATCTTAATATATAAATTCAAATAAACACATTTTAAGCATATGATATATTATCATTCCACCGCTGTGGTCTCGAGGTAGCGTGCTGCCGTTGTCATGCAGCGGGCATGGAGTTCGATCCCCGGTCTGGGCAGTTTTTCTTGTGTGAGGCTTTTATTATCAGGGTTTTTCCTCACCTGTAAGACAAATGTCAGGAAAACTTTAGAGACCCCAACGGTCCCCCGAAATCCTATGGCCATCATCATCAGCATCCATCCTTATCATTATCATCATCCTTTCATTTATCATCCATCCTCATCATCACCATGTTAATCATAATCCACCAGTGGTGGGAAAGCAACGGGAAGCTACCACACCTACAATTCCCTAGTAAAGCTGCAAGCATAGCATGAAAATGCTATGATTGCATTGAAGGACCTGCCTTCGGGCAGAATTACTATGGATGGATGGATATATTATGTAGCGATTAATATGATAGGAGACATATAAACTAAGATAGAACTCTAATATGCATGGATCTGAAACTAAAATGTTCCGAAATATATTAAATTGTTATTAAAATTAAATAAATCTATAAATAATGAAAATAGAATATATTACTAATATCGCTATAAAATATGTATGTGGAAAAGTAGAAATATATCCAGGTAAAAATTCCACGTACATTTGTCTAGAATAAAATACTGTAAAACGCTACCTGCTATACAAATGACAAATAAAGAGGTATTGTCAGAACTCTACCTACTACACAACTTACAAATAATATAGGAACACAAAAAGGGTATTGTCAAAGGAATATAGCTAATTCCAATTAGCAGTCTATACAACTAATAAGAAAAGATAACATTAGTTAGCTATTAAAAATATTAAATATCTATTGACCAATTCTTAGAAACCAATTAACGCTACTAAGCAATTCAAAGGAATGATGATAAAGAATTTCTACCTGCCTAGTACAGACAACAAAAGACATTCATTCACCTCTAGAAAAGATAATCTCTTAACATTGACAGTTTACAAAGAAACTGATAAACATTTTTCTATTAAATATCAAAGAACCAATTTACCCAGTTCTTAGATGTTATACATACTAGTAAATAATATTATAAAACATAAATATATATTCAATTGTAAGGAGTGGATTCGAGGAAAGTAGGAGGAGCCACCGCCTTTATAAGCGAGAACTTATATCAAAATACTCACTATCACTATCAGTGTTGAAACATAGTAGATCTGCAGACCGCGATCTCCGATTCAGTTAAAAATCGCTCTATCACTCTCAGTGACTCTGTGTTCAGTGTTGGAACATCGTAGACCTGCAGACCGCGATCTCCGATTCAGTGTTAATATTAGATTCGTCCGAGAAATAGTTAAATTTAAAGTTATAGTCCGTTAAGCATTTGGACTTTAAAAATATTGACTCGAGCACGTGGACCTCTAAGTATTTCATCGACTCCACTCTTAGATAAAACTTGTAACTGTATTAACAAAAGTGTATTTCTCCGAAAATAAAGAGTTCTTGGATTCGTTAAAATTGAGTGTACATTTATACGTTGTTCTTTTGCTTATAAAGAGTTCATAACCCTGAGATCTCTTGCCTACCATTGAGCTCCGGTACAATTATCGGAAATTTAAAATGCTGTTATATCTCGCTTTTCCTAACTTTTCCTCTTTATGCCACTGTTTACTTACCTCACTTGTATCATAATATACTATTACATAATGTCAGGGATTATAGAGAAAAGAATGGTCAATAATTTTTGCACTTCCACTATAGTATTTTTATTTCATGCTTTAAAATACAGGATCATATAGCACGTGGAATGCTTGTTCCATGTAGTAAGTTGCATGCGTTTATTGTTGTGCTTATTTTATTATTATTATTATTATTATTATTATTATTATTATTATTATTATTATTATTATTTTATTTTGTAGACGTTCGTTAATTATATTACAAAATGGGTAGTAGTAATAAAATTGCAACCAAAATTTTGCCTGAACGCCTTAAGAAAAAGAAAAAAACTATAGTTGATTGGTGAACACTAGGATTTGAACTTGGAATCTCGGAATATGAATTTGGAATAATCAAAATATTATAACTTAACTCAAGTTCTATTGAACAAACTCGAAAAACTTATTACATACATTGTGTTCTGCCCAAGAGCAGGTCTTTCACTGCAAACTCAGCATTCTCCCCTGTTTCCTTGGCTCATCCTTTCTTTTTTATTTGTTCGCATACAAAACATTTATTTCAATATTGTCTATCACCTGATATATTTTTCTTTCCGTTGACTATTCCGTCAGCAGGCAGTTTCTTCTTAGCCAGTGGCCAATCCAATTTATTATTCTCTTCTTTATGAGTGCCAGCATTGTTCTTCCTTCACCCATTCTGTCTAGGACATCTTTATTTTTTTTATTTTGTCTGTCCATTTTATACCTACCATTCTTCTCCATATCCACATCTCAAAGTATTTCAGTCGCTTTTCCTCATTCCATCATAATATCCAAGTCTCTGCATCATACAATGCTACACTCCACAGAAAGCACTTCACTAGCCTCTTCCGTAATTCGTTTGACAAAAGTCCGCATAAAATGCTTCTCTTCATGTTAAAAGATTCTTTTATCATTGCTATCATCTGCTTTACTTGTTGACAGCAGTTCATGTTACTATTAATAGTAAAGCCCAAATATTTGAAGCTCTCCACTTCCTCAATTGCCTCATCTGAAAATATGTAACCTTCAGTGCTATTATTTGAACACTAGTATCAAGCAACTGTTACAGAAATACTTCTGTATTTTGTATTGACTTAGGCTTTCACGGCCGGTATTTCTATGATGATCATGAAGAAGATTTCCGGACTGTAGACCGTGGTCTTGAGGCTTGAAGTTCCCGACGTTTCGCCAGAAACTGCGTCTGGGTTCCTCAAAGGGTTGTCTTGAGACTGGCAATTTTGTCCACTGTCGGACCGCGCATAAAACACATCACGGTGAACGGTATAAATAGGACAGACAGTGGACAAAATTGCCAGTCTCAAGACAACCCTTGAGGATGCCAGACACAGTCTCTGGTGCAACGTCGGGGAACTTCAAGCCTCAAGACCACGGTCTACAGCCCGGAAATCTTCTTCAAGATCATCATAACTTCTCTATTTGTAACAGTATGGCCTGAAGTAAAAAAATCTTCAAATACTAAACAAAGCGAATAACACTTTAGGATGATTATGATGTTAGATGGTATTCGGTGACTATTGAGACTTAAAGTTTCCCGAAAATTACCATAGAAATGAGGGGGAAAAAGCCAGAAATCCTGCCGAGATAACTTTTCCCAATCGGAGATCAAACCCGAGCCTACAGCGTATGAGACAAAACTATGGACAAATAAATATAATTTAATTAGTAAATATTTAGTTTGGAGTATAAATGATTCATACTAGAAATATATTTGTTCTCCATTGCCACCAAACTGCCTTACGACATTTCTGGTATTCTCTCTTGGAATTGGCGGAATTGTAACCCGCTTCCGAAATTGGTTACGTGAAAGGCGGAGTTACGTTGTCCTGATGATACGATGGGTGATAAATGATGGGGAAGCATTAGCAAAGCCCTTAAACATAAACTTTACCTACATTCAAGACCATGCAATTATTTCTTTTATCGAAAAATTCCTATGATTTGAGCGGGAATCGTACCCATTGCTTCTAACCACGAAACCGTGAGGCTGGCTAGAAGTATTTTAATTTAAGAATTAAATGATTTGTAACTAAGTGATAACTAAACAACTAACTTACTGACACTGTTGAACCCGTAGGTTCATGGCCTCGCGGACATAAGCTCTCCACATTACATTATCCAGGGTTAATATTTTTTTATCATCTACTGTATAATATACTTCCCTCAAATCATGGTTAATATTATTCTCTCACCTCATTCTATGTCTATCAACTGGGAGTTTTCCTACTGGTTTTCCTACAAGAAGTTTCCATGCCCTGTTTCATTCTCAGTTCATACCGTATGTCCTGCCCATCGCAGTCTATGAGACTTAACTGATCTTATTATATCTAGTTTCTTAAAAATATATCGTGTATCTCACTGTTACGAAGTCTTCTCCATTCGCCTTTCTGTTCATCTCTCTTTGGTCCAACATTTTGCTAAAAACTTTATCCTCAAATACTCCCGCGCCATAGCCCAGTGGTTAGGGCAATATGCCTTCGCACAGAGCTACGGGACTTGCGCTGTTTCGGGTCTCCATGGGGAAAGACATTTTCTCATGGAATTTCAGCCAGTATGGGACCGGTGACCACCCAATACCGCGAGGAATTTGGATAGCTACAATAAATAGCGGCTCCAGGTTTAGAAGACCAGCTATAACGACGGGGGGAACCGACATACTGACCACCTCCACCCTGGTAGAATGATCGTCTACTTCTGTGATTAAAACATGCGGATGTGAGACCAACAGCCGTCTGATAGGCCAAGGATCTTCTAGACCTGTCGCGCCAAGGAATATAGTATTATATCTGGTTTCCTATAAAGATCGTATAGGTCACTGTTATGTAGTCTTCTCCATTCGTCTCTCTGTTCATCTCTCTTTCGTCCCAAATTTTTCCTAAGAACTTTATTGTCAAATAACTAACTAACTTACTAACTCACTGCCTCTATCGAACCCGTAGGTTCAGGGCCGAGCTGACATAAGCTCTCCATAATCCCTATCCTGAGCTAATGTTTTACTTAAGCTGTATAATCTACTTCCCTCAAATCATGGATAATGTTAATCTCCCACCTCATTCTTGGTCTACCACCTGGGAGTTTTCCCTCTTGGTTTTCCTACAAGAAGCTTCTATGCAACTCTTTCTTCCCCCATACGTGCCACATGTCCTGCCCATCGCAGTCTACGAGACTTAACTATTATTATTATTATTATTATTATTATTATTATTATTATTATTATTATTATTATTATGGTGGGGCACGCCGTAGCGTAGTGGTTAAGGCACTGAGCTACAAGCCGGAGGGTCGAGGGTTCAAGTCCCGTTGGGATCAAGATTTTTAAACTGACCCAAACCCTCTGCCGGCACTATGGCCCTGGGGTCGACTCAGCCTCTAACGGAAATGAGTACCAGACGCTTGTTCTGGGGGTAAAGGCGGCCGTCACGCAGGGCTGACAACCCGGCTGACGTTAAGTGTCGATTGTCTAGAAAAAGTGGGAGCCTTAACTTCCTACTATCCCAAGGGCCTCCGGGCCTGTTGTGGGATCTCTTTACTTTACACTTTAATATTATTATTATTATTATTATTATTATTATTATTATTATTATTATTATTATTATTATTATTATATATGGCTTCCTATACATATCATGTAGCTCACTATTAAGTAGTGTTCTCCATTCACCTGTATGTTCATCTTTTTTTTACACAAAAAAAAATTGTCTTACAACTTTATTCTCAAATGTTCGTAATATTATTTCCTCCCTTAAAGTAAGTGTTATTCTCAAATACTCGTAATATGTTTCCTTCCTTAAAGTAAGAGCCCCTGTTTCGCATCCATATAACATAACAGGGAGAATGATAATATTATTAATGCGACATTTGAAATTTGACTGAGGTGCAGACACACCTGCAAGCAGAATGTAGCGTCATGTTATAACAGAGTTACATGCTAATATTATATAGAGAGCAGGTCATGATACACAATACAGTGCTCTGTACTAGGCCACCCTCCAGCCAGTCATCAGTATCTCGCTGCAGGCTGCCTTCTCTTCAATTAAACAGACCCTCTCTCACATTTACCTTCTCTCGTCATAACATTTAAAACAAGCTACCTGATTTGAGTAATACTGGTAACAAATGCGATGGTTTTCAATAGTAATATGGTAGTAGTGTATCAGCCGCGGTCCTTTCAAAAAACGTTAAACTCAAAATATATAAAACTATTATTCTACCAGTTATACAGTGGAGGAAATTGGTATAAAGCCACAAACTTTTAGTAGTAAAACAACCTGAAATATTTATGCAAATACCGTATGTGTGTCATAGATTACATATAATTATCTTGGACATAATTTCATACAGGTCTCCTCATTTTGTATTTATTATATATGTAAAAAATGTCCACCGCTGTGGTCTCGAGGTAGCGTGCTGCCTTGTCACGCAGCGGGCCCGGGTTCGATCCCCGGTCGGGGCAGTTTTTCTGGGTGAGGTTTTTATCGGGGTTTTTTTCTCACCTGTAAGACAAATGTCAGGAAAACTTTAAGGCCCAAACGGTCCCCGAAATCATATGGCCATCATCCTTATCATTATCATTCTTACCATTATCATTATCATCATCATCCTTCACCGGTGTGGAAAGCAACGGGAAGCTACCACACCTACACAAGTCCCTAGTAAAGCTGCAAGCATAGCATGAAAATGCTGTGATTGCAGTGAAGGACCTGCCTTCGGGCAGAATTACTATGGATGGATATATGTAAATAATACGTAAAATCTAAGAAAACGCTGTCCTAGGGGTGGAAATCGGAATAATGGCAGGTCAACTTCTGGCTCTTACAGAGACATAAATGTAAACAAAACACTGCAATTACATGGAGATGACGTGTCTGTGAGCATCGTTCATCAGTTACAAGTCAGTAGTACGTACAATGCCACGTGGAAAGGCTCTATCAAATGAAGAGAAATCAAGAGTTAGTGCCTTCAAAGAGATGGGCCTTTCCAATAGACAAATACCTACGAAATTGGGGCTTCAAGATGTGCCATTGATAATTTTGTCGAACTGGGCTCACAATATGAAAAAAAAAACGGGAAATATGGACGGACAAGAAAATTGTCTGAGCGCACTAAACATGTCATTTTACGTAAAGCAAAAGGTAAGAGTATGTTTTCTTCTCAAACCAGGCTGATTTGAAGTTATCAATAACAGCCAGACGACTAAGACAAATTCTGTCAAAAGATAAGAACCTAAATTTAAAAAAAAAGTCTTAGTGAACTACCTCTGAACAATTCACATAAGAAAGCTAGAATGACTTTTGCTGAAGAACACATGTCCTGGACCTCAGAATGGAATAAAGTAATGTTCAGTGATGAGAAGAAGTTTAATCTGGACGGGCCTGATGGCCTTCAGTATTACTGGAACGACCTCCGTATTGAAGGGCAAGTTAGAATGAGTAGAAACGTCGGTGGTGGAGGCGTTATGATTTGCGCAGCATTCTGCTTTAAAGGAAGATCAAAAATAGCATGGATACGCACCAAGATGAATTCTGAGTCCTACACTGAGGAGCTTCTGGAGTCCTAATTGATACGAATGTATGAGGAATTTGGCGAAGATCTAATTTTTCAGCCAGATAATGCTTCCATTCACGTGTCTGCTAAATCAAAGGAGTGGTTCAGGAAGAAACAAATACCACTTTTGACGTGGCCAGTCAGATGTCCTGATTTAAACGCGATTGAGACGTTATGGGGGATCCTGGCAAGGCGTGTATCGCAATGGACGGCAGTTTGGGACAGTGACTGAGCAGAAAAATATTATTCAGGAAGAGTGGGCTTCAATCTCAGTAGAAGAAATGAACACCCTCATCAAGTCAATGCCAAAGAGAATCTTCCAAGTAATTAACAATAATGGAGGTTCAACTAAATTTTAGAACTTTGTTGTAAACTTTGCGCTCAGTCTTTTTGGTTTAATCTGTGAAATACACAAAGTGCCTTTATACTAATTTCCACCCATATGTGAGAGTGGTTTCAGTTTTCATGTACTTTTTTGGAGGAAATGGATAATTAATTTTGACATTATTTGTGTGTGTTTTATACTCAATCACCTCCTAAGTTAATATAGAAAAATGCCAAAGAAAGAGTAAATAAACTTGTTAACAAGTGGCTTTATACCAATTTCCTCCACTGTATTTTATGGATGCGGAACATGGACTCTTACTTTAAGGGAGGAAAGGAAATTGCGAGTATTTGAGATTAAAGTTCTTACGAGAATTTTTGGACCAAAGAGAGATGAACAGACAGGTGAATGGAGAAGACTGCATAACAATGAATTATATGGTCTTTATAGGAAACCTGATATAATGAGAACACCCTAGTTTTCTACAACCCATTGTACATTTTACTCTATATTATATTAAATAGACATATTCTCTTCATTTTAGTTGTTGCACCTTAAATACTGACATAAAATTTAATTTATCAGAGTTACTTATATCTTTACCTGTTCTTAGTCTCAACCCCTGAATCATTTTAATGGCCGAACATTTTTAACAAATTTTCCCCCAATATGTCATTTCGCTGTTTATCGTTCTTTGCCAGTATCCATGTTTCATTTCCCTAATTCACACAACAATAGGTATATACGTACATGGTTATATAACATACCGACAGCTATATTGACTTAGGCTTTCACGGCCGGGTTACTATGATGATCTTGAAGAAGATTTCCGGGCTGTTGGCCGTGGTCTTGAGGCTTGTAGTTCCTCAACGTTTCGCCAGAGACTGCGTCCGGCATCCTCAAGGGTTGTCGTAAGACTGTGATGATCTTGAAGAGGATTTCCGGGCTGTTGGCCGTGGTCTTGAGGCTTGTAGTTCCCCAACGTTTCGCCAGAGACTGCATCCGGCATCCTCTAGGATTGTCGTGAGACTGTGATGATTTCGAAGAAGATTTCCGGGCTGTTGGCCATGGTCTTGAGCCTTGTAGTTCCCCAACGTTTCGCCAGAGACTGCGTCCGGCATCCTCAAGGGTTGTTGTGAGACTGTGATGATCTTGAAGAAGATTTCCGGGCTTATGGCCGTGGTCTTGAGGCTTGTAGTTCCCCAACGTTTCGCCAGAGACTGCGTCCGGCATCCTCTAGGGTTGTCGCGAGACTGTGATGATCTTGAAGAAGATTTCCGGGCTGTTGGCCGTGGTCTTGAGGCTTGTAGTTCCCCAACGTTTCGCCAGAGACTGCGTCCGGCATCCTCAAGGGTTGTCTTGATCAAGCCTCAAGACCACGGCCAACAGCCCGGAAATCTTCTTCAAGATCATCACAGTCTCACGACAACCCTTGAGGATGCCGGACGCAGTCTCTGGCGAAACGTTGGGGAACTACAAGCCTCAAGACCACGGCCAATAGCCCGGAAATCTTCTTCAAGATCATACAGACAGATCTTTTAAAAATATTCTACTTCGTTTCTGACGATACATGTGAAAAACTTGCACATTGATTTCTACAGTAGAAGCGCCCGCTTTAATCAACGTAAACATAGTTTTACTATTTACTGGGGACTAATTATCCAAGTAATTAATTGGCACTATCGAACCCATAGGTTCATGACCGCGTGAACATAAGTTCTCCATACACCCCTATCCTAAACTAATATTTTCCAATCATCACCTGTATTATCTACTTACTTCAAATCATGGTTAATGTTATTCTACCAACTGAGCGTTTTCCTCTGGTTTTCCTACAAGAAGCTTCCATGCACGTCTTCCACTGCCTATGTATTTACGGGGGACAGTGATATATATTTTTGTTTGCTTCAGAGGTCTGCCTAAACAGCTCAAATGTTAAACCACAGCGAAAAACGTGAGACCTTGGGTTCAGATCCAAACTCGGTGGTTCATGGCTGCGCGGACATAAGTTCTCCATGCACCCTTATTCTGTGCTAATATTTTCCAATAATTCCCTCTACTATTAGGATCCTTCAAATCTTGGTTAGCACTGCTCTCCCACCTTATTCTTGGCTTACGTATGGGCGCCTTCTTTCTTAACCTTCATTTATACGGTTTAATAACATTGGTCAACACGATTTTTGTCTCATGAGTACTAATAGTTGTACATAATGCAGTTTTTATCGTGTTTTCAAATATATATTCGGAATTTTTCCATCACCCACAGTTTTTTATTTCAATTTCAATTAATGGATTTAAATAATTATATTCTGCTTAACAAACAATAAAGGGATTACGTCAAAATCAAAACATACAGTGGTGTGACCTGATTTGCAATTTGCAATAAGACCAGTTCCATACTGCAAAGAATTGCCCATATCAAAGCCTCCAGAACATGTGACATTAGATGAAGAGAGCTCAGATTCAGATGGAAATAAGGAAAAAGAAGAAACAGATTTTAGTGACACAATTTTTGAACACAGCTGTTCATCTGAGCCTCATTTGACTCAAGATGATCTTAAAGATCTCATACGAGATTTAAAGTTATCCCAAAACCAGTCTGAAATGCTTGGTTCCCGGTTAAAAGGATGGAATCTCTACGAAACCTTGCGTGAAGGAGGAAAACCGATATCATATTTGAATTCAGGAGAAAAAATTCTATCAGATTCACATTTTTTTCTGCAAAACAAAAGTTTATTTTTTTGTTGTCCAGTGCTATTTAAGAGAAGATGGAAAATATTCAATAATAAAATTAGGAGGGATTATTGCACTCGTAATGTCTGTTGCAGTTCTATTTATTCTTCCCTTTTTTTAATTCCAGCTTCCGAGGAATTCAATTTTACCCTATCAACCACATATCATTCTGAAATACAGTGAACACAGTAATCCTACTAATATGAATTGGAGCGCGGGATTTCCTACACAAGAATTTCCAGAATTCAGCCTATTTTAAATTTATTTCAGAACCTCATTTTTTTATTATTATCGTTCCAGGATATCTGATTTCTACTTCTTCAAAATATCCCTAATTTGTTAAGTATCCTTTCCCAATCAATAATGTATTTAAATGTAATGCGATATCCATCCGTAGTAATTCTGCCCGAGGGCAGGTCTTTCACTGCGATCATAGCATTTCCATTCTATGCTTTGCAGCTTTTCTAGGGAATTATAGGTGTGGTAGCTTCGTGTTGATTTCCACACCGGTGAAGGATGATGATGATATCGCTGTGTTCTCGAGGTAGCGTGCTGCCTTGCCACGCAGCGGTCCCGGGTTCGAGACTAGTTTCCTCGGTGAGTTTTTTTGGGGGGGGGGGTTTTCCTCACCTGTGAAATAAATGTTAGAAAACCTTAAGCTCCCAGAACACCATCAGGCCATCATTATCATCAATATCATATTCGCCTAATTAGCTGAAGTTTAGTTTAAGGCCTCTCCCCGCGCATCATTACCATCATCATCAACTCTCATATCATCGGGGCAGCGTAAACCCGTCTTCCAGGCGCCCCAACCTCAAAAGTGGGTTACAAGTACGCCAATGCCAGGAGAGAACACCAGAAATTTCGAAATGACAACCTGGGAAATTTGGGGGAAAAATGATAAGGATGGCGATCGGATGATTTACGGGGACCGTTGAGCCCTAAACTTTCTGACATTTGTCTTACAGGTGAGGAAAAACCCCGAAAAAACCTCATCCAGGAGCCTGTCTCGACCGGGATTCGAAACCGGGTCCGCTGCGTGACAAGGCAGCATGCTACCTTGAGACCACAGCGGTGTAATTCATTATATTCAGTTTTATTGATATTGATTTCCAGCCCCGATTTCTTCTGTTATTTAATAAAATGTGTATTTTGAATTTTAGCTTCCTCAATGTCCCCTAACAATACTAGTTACGCTAATTGAATGTGGGCATTTTTACATTTGATCTCTAATCAGTAGTTGGAATTGTAGACAACATAACTGGACTGATAAAACAATAGCAATTAATTTTGTTATAACCCATTTTAATTAGTTTTGAAATTAGATGCTGAAAAATTGAAAAACAAAAGACCAGTGAATGTTTCCAGCTCAATTAGGTGTTTGTGAAAGTGTTCAAATGACTACAAAAGGACAAAACAAGTGTTAAAACGTGTAGGTGAGAAAGGGTTAGCAATGGAGATAATAATAAAAAACTACAAACAGGCTTAAAAACACAGAGATAAGAGAATCTGAATGTAGCGTTGTTTTTGTTACTCGCATTTGCATAATCACACCTCTGAGGCTGCTCATGCTAATGTGCAACATTTACGTCTGTTCTGCTTGTCATGGGCATTTAATTACCTTATACAGGGTGTTATCAAACTCCTGCATACAATAGTGAAGTTAACAATTGCGTGGACCACAATTCTTCATCCTTTCCTATAGGGTTTGGGGTTTTCACGTCTGGAATAGTATTGTCACCGTATGGCACAGGGTTTCCTTTAACTTATTTTGTGTCGGTTCGCTCAGGGTAGAATATGATAACTCAGGGATGTTTATATTATTTATGTAAATATAAATAAATTTAAACTTACTACTCCAGTTTATTGAATAATTTTACACTAATAATGTTCATAGAATTACAATCTTTTATATCTCACTAATATTCGGAGTGGAGTTGTTGATTTTATTTAAGTCCACGTGTATTTAATATCACTTAAAATTCTGAGTTACTAATTATCTTGGATTTTAAAATACCTAAGATTTTAAAATTTACTAAACGTCGCGGACGGTTGCTGTAGGACTTATTTCTTGTAGTACATATGAGTGTGAGTACATGTGAGGAGTTTTCACACGCGTCCTCACCTTATAAGGGCGATGGCTCTTCCCATCGAGTCATTTACCCCACTCCAAATGCACATGTTATTCATTATACCTTAGAGGGGTAGGTACCATTCGTTTGGGGTTCCTATGTTGGTAATAGACTCATGTGCACGTTTGTGCGCCTTCCAGTTATTACTATTAATTCTATATTTAAGCACTTAGAGTCTATTAATTCTTGCCACAATTTGGACTTAAATAAGTTCACAGTTGCTATTTAACATGTTTCTTCTTCTTCTTC
The DNA here is from genome assembly GCA_030220185.1 of Diploptera punctata. Taxonomy (NCBI): domain Eukaryota; kingdom Metazoa; phylum Arthropoda; class Insecta; order Blattodea; family Blaberidae; genus Diploptera; species Diploptera punctata. The sequence goes on along the minus strand of JASPKZ010007516.1, from coordinate 1,111,714 downwards.
TTCACTTCCTGGTTTAGGCATGAGTTGCCTGTTCCGTCTTCACTAATAGATCTAAGACCATCTCTTCCGAGGACGTCCGGCATCTCTTCTTCCTCTTGGAAAATAATGGACCAGATAAGAAGGCTGCACTAGAATGGACCAGATAAGAAACGAGGATATCCATGAAGAACTGCAGATTTACTCCATAAAATGTTTTTTTCACTTTATTTTGTTCTCACAATTATCACTAAATCTTCAATCACAATTATATTTACAAATATTTTCCTTTGAAGATTTATTTGACAAACACTTCTAACACAGTTGCAGACGCAGTACTTCCTCACAGTTTCACTTACAATTTAACATCTCGCTGTCCAACACGAGACTATCGCAACACTGACTGGATATCGCGAACTAACTAACTGGCCGTCTCCTCCGCTCTTTTATATAAGCGGGAGGAAAGCTCTCGAAATGGCTTCGCGCAACTTCGCCGCCCAGAATCCTCTAGATGTGGATCCCTCTCCAAGGGGAAGGCTGAGGCCGATAGAACCATCTGGCGACACACTGCAGACAATTATGCCGGCTTGCAGGTGATATAACTCACCAGGGGCGACTCACCCGCGCAATCCGAACGCCGTTTACACGACATGTAACAGTATATTACAATTCCCTATTATTGGGAAGTAGTTTTACAGAAGCGAGGATAAATTACATATTTTCTGTTTTATATCTGTTTAAACAACATTTAGGTATTCTAAATACAAACGTAATATTGAAATTATTGTATCCAGGATTGTTGATCGCATGTAATAGTTAATACAGCAGGAAATGAAAGTCTCTACCTAAACCGGTATTTGAAACAAATATCTCCTGGTTTACACGGTGACGTAATTATGTTATTTAGCTTGGTTTAGGCTAGGGGCATGGCAATTTCTAAAAATTAGCGACGATCACGATATGCGAATATGTCCAATGTGCGGGAACTTTGAAGATGAGATACATATATTAGGAAAATGTAATGATTTAGAATATTGGAGACGTCAGTTATTACCGGAAATATTTCTAAATTCAAATCGGGAAAGATTTGCATGCTACCAGTTATTGGTAAATCCAGAAAATTGGATAAACCTCGGTAAATTTCTGGACAAAACGCGGAAAATAAGGACAACACTCATTCTTGAATAAATATATGTTATCAAAATGCAATACCATTAATTCTTAAAAATTATATTTAAATTAATTAGTGTATAATGCTATTGTGTTATTATTTAATTGTAATATTATTGTGTTTTCTTTATGTAATTTTAATATTATTGTTTTTTAGTGTATAATGCTATTGTGTTATTATTTAATTGTAATATTATTGTGTTTTCTTTATGTAATTGTAATGTTGTTGATTTTTTGTTGTTTATTTTTCTTTACACTAGTACCAATTATTACTTTATTGTAACGGACTGTCAACAGCACGTACGGCTTACTGCCCGTGCGACCTATATTTGTAAATAATATTGTAAATATCTTAATTTTTGTCTAATAAAGTCCTACTACTACTATTTAGATAACACTGGTCTACATGATTTTTGTCTCATGAGTACCAATAGTTGTACTTAATGCAGTTTTTTTTATTGTGTTTTCAAATATGTATTCGGGATTTCTCCATCAACCACAGTTTGTTTTATTCCAATTTAAATTAATGGATTTAAATAATTATTTCTTCCCGGAAAATCTTTGCGCAGTGAGCGATGAGCACGGGAACACATTCATCAAGCGATTTCAGCTATGGAAAAGAGATATCAAGGCAAATGGAATCCTAATATGCTGGCCGATTATTGTTGGACTATCAAGAGGGATACTCCACAGGCGAAATATAGCAGAAAATCGTCATTTCTTACTTTCTAGTCCGAATGTTCGAATATTGCGTAGTTACGAATGTAGAAAATATTAAAGTGTTTGAAATTATAAATGCCAGTCTTTCCGAAACCTTGAGTGATGGAAAAAATCGATATCATATTTGAATTCAGGAGAACAAATACTACCAGAATCATATATTTATCTTTCTGAGACAAGAAAAGTTTCGTTTCTGTTGCTCAGTGTAATTAAGGAGACAAAATATTTCTCTATTTCAAATCCCTGCCTAAACCCGATTATAGAACTTCTACGCCCATTACAACATGGCTGCTTCTACTGAGAAGACATCATTATGAAATTAATTATGTTTGAGATTGTGTAAAACACTTCACAAATGTGCGTTGTACATTATTTTTTGTGCGATGGTGTTTTCAAAATAATAAATAATAGTAAAATAATATATTTGTTGGAAATATTCGCGTTCATTATAAACAACTGACTAACGTTATCAGTGTGGCCAATGTTTATATTGTAAGTGACGAAAATAATTTAGTTGAGGCTACAGCAGGCCATAACACCAATCCGTCATAAAATGGTGGCAAGTACGAATTTATTCTTGTATATTACTTCAAATAAAGTTCAGTTAATTTAAAATGCAGTGATTTCTTTCGTATAGTGTATGTTAACACTGCCTTTTGGATATATTTTTTATATATACATTTTACGAAGTGTACATAAATAGTAGTGGTTTTACTTCCCGCACGAGGTAGGTAATATATACTATTACAGTATAGTTATTTAGGTTGGCAACCGAAAAATTTAGGAAATTGATCTTTCAATCATGGTCGCCATTGCTCTAAGCACGACAGAACGCACTCTCGCGCAAAAAAAAAAAAACTTATCTTAAGGAGCAATTCTTTGTAGTAAACGTGTCCTTTTGTATGAGATTAATTTATTAGTTCAATTCATTTGAAGTGAATAATTAAGTTAAATAGTTTTACTCAAAAGTTTGCAAAGGAAAAGGATGCCCGATGTATGAAAAAAATCATTACGGATTGCATAATTATCACACAATTATTTAATAAAGCTAGGGGGTGAACTCATTTATTGAAACAGCGGCTAGGCGAGTTGCCATATTTCCATCTCTGTCACTCAGCCTGCGGCGTCAAGTGATAATAGCGTTCCCATAAGAGAATTAATATTTTCTAGACATGGCCTAAAACGGGAATTCGATAAAGTGGAAATTATTTTATCTCTCTGTCTTTCCGCTTTATAATTTTTTCATGAATTGTGCAGAAATATCCTTCCGTTTCCGTGTTGGACAGATTCCGTTTTATGCAAAATAAATACACATGCCATTACTATTATTTCGCCGGGACCAATACATTTGTTCACATTGGACAGATTTCCGCATTATTCACGTTCCTGATTAAACAAGTTTTACTGTAGTTTCATTTCTATAATAGAAGAAAATTGGAATATCAAACTTTTTCTGCAAAATGATGCATAGTTTCAAAACAAGTTATATCGTCTCATTTTCATTTTCTATCATCCAGATTCGGCTGTGCTACCTCAGGTGATGAAATACCAGATTCCTGACTAGTGGACCAGGTTTGATACTCTGTGAGGTTGGAAATTTTAATTACAAAATTTTTAATATGGGGGCCAGGAAAAAGAAATCTACTTTTCATAAAACCTAAAAATTGTAGCTACTTAAGGGACAAGGGTATTGAAAAATACAAATGATGCATCTCTAGAATGCTAACTTTATTTAAATATTTTACATTATATCATGTGTGTTGTTGCGCCCTTGTCTTTTTTGTTCAGTACTGATGTTGTCTCGATAAATCTGCAAAACAAGATATTAAAATGTTAATATTTCTCGCTCACTCTCTGTATTCCGTCTTTATTTCTTCGTCTCTCTCTCTCTCTCTCTCTCTCTCTCTCTCATCTTTAAATATATAATTCTTCTGTACGTGTGTTTGTCACTGAACTCCTCCTAAACGACTGGATCGATGTTGGTGATTTTTTTATGTGTGTCTGATTGGGTCCCTCAATGGTTTAGATTTACAATTGAACTCTTTAAAACCATTAGGTATAGGAGTTCATCTGAAATGAAAATTTAAAAATCACACTAGGGGTCACATTTTTTTATGTTTCACAACGAAACTCAGTATATCGTATTAAAATAAATCGAGGTAGGTATTATCCAAAAAATGAGCTAAATCAGACAATTAAAAGTGGAGGTTTACTTGGAATCCGAAATTAAAAGCTGCCTAAATGTCTGGACCAATTTTGATATTTTTTGTGTGTGTTTGACTGGGTCCCTGGATGGTTTAGATTCACAATTGGACTCAGTTGGTAGCGCTGCGATCGGGTTATAAGATGTTGTGTGTCATATGTGTAGTCATATGCATTATCGACATATTCCGCGCGAAAACAGTGTGACGTCATCATTCACGCTTCTTGAGCCACAAGAGATAACAGTGAGGAGTTTTCTAGCGAACTTATTTAATAATATCTAATTACTTTTCAATTAGTGATTTTTATGGTAAAGAAATCCACCGCTGTGGTCTTGAGGTAGCATGCTGCCTTGTCACGCAGCGGGCCCGGGTTCTATTCCCGGCTCCTGGATGAGGTTTTTCGGGGTGTTTCCTCACCTCTAAGACAAATGTCAGAAAGTTTAGGGCCCAACGGTCTCCGAAAATCATCCGGCCATCATCATCATCCTTATCACTATCATTATCATCCTTCACCGGTGTGGAAAGCAACAGGAAGCTACCACACCTATAATTCCCTAGTAAAGCTGCAAAGCATAGCATGAAAATGCTATGATTGCAGTGAAAGACCTGCCCTCGGACAGAATTACTTTGTTTGTAGGCCTATGTATGGTAAAGAAGTAATATTTTTATCGTCCAACCATGACACGCGAATTGAACGTTCGGGCAGGACAACGTCTGCCGGGTCTGCTAGTATATGTAGGAGTTTATTAGAATAATAGATGTAGGCTATACAAAGTTATTTCCAAATAGATTGCACGGGCAGTAATCCATAGGCGCTTTTGACAGTCCATGTTAATACATAAATATCACAGTTAATGGGATCCTGTATTCGATTCCCGGTCAAGCCACAAGATTTTTTAAAACTAAATTCATCCTATGGTCGCCCATGATCTGAATTTAGATTAAGTTTAGGTTTTTAAGGATTCTCCTGGCGCTTCATTATCATTCTTTAATCACTGAGCAACAAAATATAAACTTATTTTGTCTCAGAAAGAAAAATATGTGTTCTGATAGTATTTTTTCTCCTGAATTCAATTTTGATATCGGGTTTTCTCCATTATGCAAGGTTTCCGAGAAACAGGTTTTTATAATTTCAAACACGTTAATATTTTCTACATTCATAACTACACAATATTCGAACATTCGGACTCACCTAGAAAGTAAGAAATGACGATATTCTGCTATATTACGCCTGTGGAGCATCCCTCTTGATGGTCCAACAATAATCGGCCAGCATATTAGGATTCAATTTGCCTTGATATCTCTTTTCCATAGCTGAAATATTCTGATTAAAGTGTTCCCCGTTCTCATCGCTCAATGGACAAATGGACGAAAAAACGTTTATTAGAAAATAATTATTTAAAATCCATTAATTGAAATTGAAAGAAAAACATCTGTGGATGATGGAGAAATTCCAAATAAATATTTGAAAACACGATAAAAAAACTGCATTAAGTACAATTATTGGTACTCATGAGACAAAAATCATGTTGTTTGTCAATTTTATCCGTCAATTTAAAAATATTTAATTGATCTCTTATGTCAGAACTTCTTTTCTGGCCTGACGTTGGTCTTAAACATTTCATCTCCGCTGCCTCTATTTTTTTCCTATCTGAATGAGTCAAGTCCAATTTTCATTTACTTACATACTCACTGGCACTGTAAAACCCCGTAGGTTCATGACCGCACGGACATTAGCTATCCCAATTGAACCCATGTCAGCATTTTTTGACGGTTGTATTTTTAAGGTGAAAGATCGTCACTCTTTCGACCAAGGTACTTGTTTCGTCTGACTTATCACCTTCGACCAGTCCGACATGGGTAACCCTATCGGCAGCAATGCTACCGCCGGCATAGCTCTAGGGATCACGCAAGCCACTTCACCACGACAAGGTAAAAATACCATGGAGGGCCAATTTTCACTGCCATAGATAATAATAGTAGGAACGTCCATGCATTTATAGTTGAGTATCCTGAGTTGTTTTATTCTTTAGAGTTATTCTTATTGTTCCACACATTCTTACAAATTTCTGTATTTCATATTTATATCTTCTTTTTGACTGTATGATAGATTAAAACCGAAATAATTGTAGGATTTTCACTTGTTCAGTGATATTGTTATTTATCACAATTTTGCATCTGAGATGATTTTTTTCCACGAAATGCCATTGATTTTGTTTTTGTACATGACATTTGGTGTCACATACAAAAAGTATGAATAGTATAATGATAAATCAGACTTCTCACTGTCTTTTATTTTGGTTTCACACACAAACATTTGAATAGCATAATGAGCAGTTAGACTTCTGACTGTCTTTTATTTTGGTTTCACACACAAACAGTTGAATAGCATAATGAGAAGTTAGACTTCTGACTGTCTTTTATTTTGATTTGACACACAAAAAGTTGAAAACTATAATGAGAAGTTAGACTTCTGACTCTCTTTTATTTTGGTTTCACACACAAACAGTTGAATAGCATAATGAGAAGTTAGACTTCTGACTGTCTTTTATTTTGGTTTCACACACAAACATTTGAATGGCATAATGAGCAGTTAGACTTCTGACTGTCTTTTATTTTGGTTTCACACACAAACAGTTGAATAGCATAATGAGAAGTTAGACTTCTGACTGTCTTTTATTTTGATTTGACACACAAAAAGTTGAAAACTATAATGAGAAGTTAGACTTCTGACTCTCTTTTATTTTGGTTTCACATACAAACAGTTGAATAATATATACTATCTGCATTGTAACCTTACCTTTTATTACATACAAATCCTAGCCCTAGTAATAAATTAAACAAATGTCCCCCAAAAGGCGGAATTCATTCTATAACTAACTCACTGGCACTATCGAACCCGGAGGTTCATGGACGCGCGGACATAAGCTCTCAATTCATCCCTGTCCTGAGCTAATGTTTTCCAATCATCCCCTCTATAATTTACCCTCACAAATCATATTTAATGTTATTCTCCCACCTCATTCTTGGTCTACCAACTTCGCGTTTTCCCTCTGGTTTTTCTACAAGAAGCTTCCATGCACGTCTTTCATTCCCCATTCGTGCCACATGTCTTGCCCATCGCAGTCTATGCGACTTAACTGTTCTCATTATATCTGGTTTCCTATGAATACCATGTAGTTCACTGTTATGTAGTCTTCTCCATTCGCCTGTCTGTTCATCTCTCTTTGGTCCAAACATTTTCCTAAGTACTTTATTCTCAAATACTTGCATTCTCCTTTCATCCCTTAACGTAAGAGTCCATGTTTTGCATCCATATAATATAACTGGTAGAATAATAGTTTTATATTTTATTCTATGCCATTTGTAATACTATTTCCATTTAAATTAAAAACTATGTACTACGTCATTTATACTTAATTTAAAGAAAAATCAACTATATTTTTTAGTAATTATTTGAATAGCATGTAATAATTTTTTTATTAAACTTAATTACAATGATGTTAATTTTAATATAACCTGGTGAGTGGTAGCTAATGGGTTAAGGCCTTACCATGTAAAATAAATTTATGATAAGAATGAATATAATAATAATCCATCCATAGTAATTCTGCCCGAAGGCAGGTCCTTCACTGCAATCATAGCATTTTCATGCTATGCTTGCAGCTTTACTAGGGAATTGTATAGATGTGGTAGCTTCCCGTTGCTTTCCACACCGGTGAAGGATGATGATGATAATGATAATGGCAAGGATAATAATGATAAGGATGATGGCCATATGATTTTGGGGACCGTTTGGGCCTTAAAGTTTTCCTGACATTTGTCTTTACAGGTGAGGAAAAACTCCGATAAAAACCTCACCCAGAAAAACTGCGCCAACCGGGATCGAACCCGGGCCCGCTGCGTGACAAGGCAGCACGCTACCTCGAGACCACAGCGGTGGACATAATAATAATAATAATAATAATAATAATAATAATAATAATAATAATAATAATAATAATAATAATAATAATAATGATAATAATAATAATGATAATAATATTATTAGTATTGTTATTAAGTTTGAAATTTTAATATATTTTTTAAAAGCTCCCTTAATTGTTTAGGTCTTTAGTGTTGAAATTAAAATCTGGACGAGAAAAGGACCGACAGTTTCTCATCAGAGGCCTCTTATTTCAGACTTGAGATTCTTTTACATTCCATAAATATACTGTATGCGGCTCACGGCTTTACTCCACTAAAATGAAGCAATTTTAGGGTTTTTATTACCTTAAAAATATATCAACTCTAGCCGGGTTTGAATCCGAAAATCTATGAAACAGAAATGAGTATTGGTAATTGCTAGCCCGTAAGTATCGAAAATTTGAATTTACCTTTTCTACTGATAAAACGTATACTTACATTGTATATAGGTACTGGCAATATTGTAATTAGTAACACATTGGCATCCAATGTCCATTATGAGTGTCACAGCAGTTGTACCAACATGGGATTATAGAATATGACGAGCAGACTTGCACACATTCTAAAGAAGGAACAAGAAATTGAAAGATCGAAATTAGTTTTGAAGTATAACTTTATATATATATATATATATATATATATATATATATATATACATCCATAGTAATTCTGCCCAAAGGCAGGTCCTTCACTGCAATCATAGCATTTTCATGCAATGCTTGCAGCTTTACTAGGGAATTGTAGGTGTGGAAGCTTCACGTTGCTTTCCACACCGGTGAAGGATGATGATGATGATGATAATGGTAATGATGATGATAATGACCATATGATTTCGGGGACCGTTTGGACCTTAAGGTTTTCCTGACATTTGTCTTACAGGTAAGGAAAAACTCCGATAGAAACCTCACCCAGAAAAACTGCCCTGACCTGGGGATCGAACCCGGGCCCTCGAGACCACAGCGGTGGACACATATATATACTGTGATTTTAAATGATTGCCCTAGTTTGCCATTTTTTAAGCAACCCGTGAATAATGCAACAATGGTAACACAGAGCAACAAATTGCAAGCCACAAAACTATTTTTTTTGAAAATGTAGGTATTCTTTATGTACTTCGACCTCCTGAATTCGAAAATGATACTCAAAACATCGTATCACCCACAATTGTTGCACAAATTGCATATTTTGCAATAATGATATCACATAATACAAGTATATATATATATATATATATATATATATATATATATATGGTATGATAAGAAAAATTAATGCCCGGACGGAATTCGAATCCCGTCCGGGCATTTATTTTTCTTATCATACCATATTAAGCTTGCATTGCTCAATGTTAAACATTTAATTATAACATATATATATATATATATATAATATATATATATGGCACATGAATCATGCAGAAATAGAATACAACTTCAAAACAGCAACATATAGAAATATGCACACAGTGAACAGATGTTTACAGAGAATCTGGTACAAAAGAAGCACTAAAATAATTAATTCCATGCTTTATTTATTGTCATGGAGTAGCTCCTGTTTTTCCTCTTATGAGGAATATTCGTGTGCTCGTGGCGTAGCATCCAGCAGTAATCGCCCATCATCCGAACATCCCAAGTTCCCTGGTATCATCGTTCCATGTCCTTGATATCCTGATGGAATATATCACCCTGTTTTCTCACTTACAGCCCCCAGGTTTGGAGAAAAAATGTAGCTTTAAACTCATCGAGCATCCCAGCATTTTGGATGTCGTCAGCATGTTCTCAACTATGTCGATGTACTCTGGGTTACGATTTTTTCCCAAAAAGTTTTGAACCACACACTTAAAGGCAATCCAAGCTTCTCACTCCACGGCATTCATTGAAGAGATGGAAATCTTCATCTAGCATTAATTCCCAAATATCAGGTCCAGTGAACGCCTTTCAACTTAGTACCGGTATCTGATAGGTTGGCGATCTTGTTACATAGATATTTGAGACAGGTGCCACACTTAGGTAATGCCTTGACAAACTGATTCATCATGCCCAGTTTAACGTGCAGCTGGGACTATAAAGTTTCGTTTCTTTCCACTAGTGCTCCGCACTTGATATTTTTGTCCCCTGGAACCAATTCCAACCTTCGAGGCCACTGTTTGTGCTCCCAGTGTTTGTTAAGAACCCGACTGTCCCATTCACAGATGAACAGGGAAATTTTGTATATCCTGATTGTTGTCCTAAAATCATACCAAACACTTTCAAATCATCACACATCTTCCAATTGTGATCCTCTTATTGAAAGGCTGTAAGAAGTGCCTTAAAGTTGTCACATGTTTCATTCAGGTGCACAAAATGGCCAACAGGTATTGAGGTATATGTTCACTCCAAAATAGGCATAGTAGACCTTTCTCACGAAGCCAGTAATGTTTCTTCGGTCTTTTTTCACTACAAATACACCACAGATACAACAAAAACTGTTAGAGTTTACACAGCCTCGAGTAGACATTGTACACTAACATATATTTCCTTGCACAAACACAACACAATGACGGACAGGCAGCGTCATTTGCAATGTGACAGTTCGATAGGTGCACAAGTGTTGAACAGTTGAAAGCGAAGCACCACTTCTGTGCTCCATATGGTGTTTTTATGTATATCATAATAGATTATTACAAAATATGCGATTTGTGCTAACACAAATGTGGGTGATACGAAGTTTCGAATATCGTTATCGAATTCAGGAGATCGAAATATATAAACAACGCCTACATTTTCGAAAAAAAAAGTTTTTTCATTGTTGCATTGTATAATTAATAGTAGATCACATAATGTCTCAATTTTTTTTTATAAATTATAAGCGCGGCGCAGTTCACCTTCTACTGGTAGAGGACTCGAGTTTGCAGGAAGGATGACTGGTGCTGAACGTGCATATGTCTTCTTCTTCTTTTTCTTCTTCCTTTCCAGGATTAGGTCAATGCGATCTGTTCCGGTCTCAAGTCCATCGTTTCGTTTGGCCGTCCCGAAGAACTTTTTCCATGTAGTTTGTAGGTGTTGATCTTTTTGGGCAATCTTGTATTGTCCATTCTGTCTAACTGTTCTTTCCATTGGTATTTGTGCTCTTCTTCTTCAACAATTGAAAATACCTCCAGTCCATTTCTTATTGATTCATTGTGTAATTTATCCATGCGTGTACATCCTTTTACGGATCTTAAAAATTTCATTTCAGTGGCTTGAATGTATGAGATATCTTTTTTTGTAAGTACCCAAGATTCAGAACCATATAAAAGAACAGGAACAGCCATAATTTTATAAAAAATCTGAGCTGGGTTTTTTTTTCGAGTCTTTCGGAGGGTTCGTCTTATGGTGCCATACATCATTTGATATCGGTTTAATTTATTATGTATATCCCAATCATAGCTATAATGTTATTTCTGAACCAAGAGAGTTAAAGTGTGCTATCTGTTCTATTATTTCATTATTGATCACTATCTTTGCTCTGACTGGCACTTTGCCTTGAAAAGCCATAATTTTAGTTTTCGAAGTTGAGACTTTGAGATTATAATAGTCCTAATTGACTTGCATTTGTATCATTGAAATTTTACTAACGGCTTGATGTATTCAAGGACACAAGTGGATCCCATATCGAGCACCAAAGAAAATCTCATTGAGTCTCATTGGCCCTACCCCTACTGGGTTCATTGCCGTGCAGACATAAGCTGTCTATACATCCCTATCCTGAGCTAATGTTTTATAATCATTCCCTTAGTAAGTATTTCCCTCAAATGATGGTTAATATAATTGTCCCACCTCATTCTTCATCTACCAACTAGGCGTTTTCCGTCTGGATTTCCTACAAGAAACTTCAATGCACGTCTTTCATTCCCCATTCGTGCCACATGCCTTGCCCATCGCAGTCTACGAGACTTAACTGTTGTTATTATATCTGGCTTCCTATAAAGACCATGCAGTTCACTGTTATGTGGTCTTCTCCATTCACCTGTCTGTTCATCGCTTTTTGGTCCGAAAATGTTCCTAAGAACTTTATTCTCAAATACTCGTAATCTGCTTTCCTCCCTTAAAGTAAAGGTTCATGTTTCGCATCCATGTAACATGACTGGCAATAGAATAATAGTTTTATATATTTTCAGTTTAACGTTTTTTGAAAGGAGTTGTGACGTCAAGAATCTTTGTAATGCATAATAACACGCATTTCCAGAATTGAGCCTATGTTTAATTTATTTATGCATCTCATTCCTATTTATAATTATTGTTCCTAGATATTTTAATTCAGCCACTTCCTCAAATTTTCTCTCTTTTGTCATTAGCTGTCCATTTGCAATTCAATGACAATATTATATTATATTATGGGGGCACGCCGTAGCGTAGTGGTTAAGGCACTGAGCTACAAGCCGGAGGGTTGAGGGTTTAAGTCCCATTGGGATCAGGATTTTTAAACTGACCCAAACCCTCTGGTGGCACTGAGGCCCTGGGGTCGACTCAGCCTGTAACGGAAATGAGTACCAGACGCTTGTTCTGGGGGTAAAGGCGGCCGTCACGCAGGGCTGACAACCCGGCTGACATAAAGTGCCGATTGTCTAGAAAAAGTGGGAGCCTTAACCTCCTACTACCCCAAGGGCCTCCGGGCCTGTTGTTGGGATCACTTTACTTTACTTTACTTTTATATTATATTATAATACTGAAAAAAGACAAACGTTGCAACGCTGTTAAGATAATGATATCCACGTGGAGTTGACATGGAAACGTCATTTTATACGTCAATTATAATGAGAAGACATTATTGGCAGAGAACTGTTTGCAGTTTATGGTGATTGGAGCGGCGTCTTAGAATCCTCTAACAACTCCCCGGCTCTGCCTGGCAGTAACAATGTACTTTTTAAACCAGAAAGAAACAGGTGCCTTTGATACCGCCTAGAAACTATACCGAGTCCACTTTATATTATACAGGAAATGATTGGAAAACATTAGCTCATGATAGGGATTTGTGGAGAGATTATATCCGCTCGGAACAGACGGTTTAGATAGTGCCTGTGAATCTTACTTATCCATCAATGTGCCGCCATGTATAACTCACTTTTATTTTTAGTACTTTTGGAAACTATCTCCGCACATTGTTCAATGATCACTACCTGTTCAAATGACATCGTACTCCAAGGTCGAGGCGAAGACAAATTTTCATGTGATCGCTCGTTATATACAGGAAAAAACGTTAGGTTTACTCCTGTAAATATAATCATAAATTGGATTTTTAATCATTTAGAATTTATGGAAAGTCGAGTAAATAATGGATATAATTGAATAAACCCAGATATAATTGCAAATACCGCTCTTCATTTATAATCTAACCGCAAGGTTATTCATTTATAACCTAATGGGAACATGGCGTTTCGCCTGTCCCGAGGGTCTTGCTAGATTATCCCACTATAGACTGCCTTTGAGAGCGTGCATCTTCAAGCAGCGGCACTCGGCAGTACTGTATCGTTCAGCAATTTGAACAGACGATTGAATCTAGAGCAACTCATTTTTGTGCGTAAAAGTTATTTTCATTGTGAATCACCAAGCCGTGTTCGCACAAAGTATATTCAAAACTTACCTGGTGATGTGGCTCAGAGGAGTCCATGCAGAGAAGTCCATGAATAAAATTAGGGAAGTGTTTCAAGATAGAGTGATTGATGCTGGTGTATGGTCCTCTCGTTCCCCTGATCTAACAGTGTGTGATTTTTACTTGTGGGATAACAAAATCCTTTTACAATGGAAGAACTAAAACAAAATATTAGAAATGAAATCGGAAACATTACAGTGGCCCAACTAAATCGAGTGAATCAGAATATGTTTTCCCGATGCCTGTTTAGCCGAGGGTGGATGACATTTCCAGCATCTTCTATAAGTCTTCTTCTTCTTCCTTTCATGTGATAGACCTAATGGTCTGTTATAGTCTCAATCCAACGTTTGAAGGGTCTGCCCAAAGATCTCTTGCCTGGTGGCTAGTAATTTAAGATTTGGCGTGTATACGTAAGATTCTATAAGTAAGATTTTTGTACATGCTTTATGCGCGGAATTTAGTAGGAGCAAAGCCGGATGTGGCATACCCAACCGTGCACAAGCAAAACGCCATGTGTCCGTTAGGTTATAAATGAAGAAACCTGTATTTAATGCAGTGGGAGTGAAAAAGAGAAACTATTTTCTGTGTAGGTTAAATTTTTAACCAATGAGATATACTTAGTTAGCCTGAATGAAAAGGCCTATGTGCAAAGTATAACCAACGATCATCCAAGTAATGCCTTCATATGGTATAGCCTATATACATAGGCCTGCATACAAGAAGGGCTCAAGTTTAAAATATTTCGACCTATGATTTTCTATACTAAGTTCTTGTAATACAGTTGCCCTACCTACTTTTTCATCTTTTCTAACAATACGTGCCATTTTTAACATTTTGCAACGATAGCTATAACATTTTTTACAGTTATAATGTTGAGTGATTCCAGGTTATGTGGCCGTGGTCCATAGTTGGTGTTGATACCAGACGTTTCGCCCTCAACTGCGGAGGGCATCTTCAGTGGCGAGTGCTTCTAGGCGTGTTTCCTGGTCGGAAGATCTACTGAGAGTGAGCGCTGTGAACGTAGAGGACGTTGTATTAGTTGAGGGTGCAGGGTGAGTGGGCGTGGCTTTTGCTGATTGGCTAATGGTCGTCTCCTTGTTGTCACTGGTGTTAATGCATTTATTTTCTAGTGTATGAAACCAGGCCTTAGACAGTTTGATACCTTCCTCTTTTCTGTTAATATTTCCCTTATGCTTGTATATTTCTATAGCCTCTCGGTATAATCTAGGGAAATAGTAGGAAGTTGTGGCTAAAACTTGTGTATCGTCGAATAGAATCTGGTGTCCATTCATAATGGCATGTTCTGCTACAGCTGATTTATCCATTTCTCCTTGTCTGCAGTTTCTTTTATGTTCGGGGATTAAACGGGTGGCTATCCTTCGTTTTTCGGTGGTCCCTATATATGATTTAACCACCACGAACAATGAAGTCGATATACGCCGCAAGTGGAGAGAGGTGGCCCGATGAGCCATTAGCTTGAGCGAAGGCAGTCTTCTATTTTTCTTGTAGGCCTGTTAACTGTTTTTATGTTGTATTTTCGTAGGAGTTTTCCGCTACGATCTGTGACTCTTGTGTAACATATGGTAAAGTAGGCTATGCTGGTTGAGGGTGTGTTATCTCTTCTGACGTTCTGACTTCGTGGATGTATGTGTTTGTCTTATTTCCTTGGATGTGTATCCATTTTTCTGGAAACAGTTGAACAGATTGGTGTTGCTCTCGTGGTTAAAGGTAGTTGTGGTTGCCATAACTGTATTTCGCTCTGTCGAAACAGTGTCCTTAATGACACCTCGCTTTTGGTCTTGGTGGTGGTTCGAGTCTTTGTGGCAGATATCGGTCTGTGTGTGTGATGATTAGGGTCGGTGAATTTTGCTTAGAGACCTTTTTATTCAGGTTTAAGGATCTTTTTACGGAGCCTGAAAATCTTCAGACTTGGGACCCACGGCTTAATGTCCCTCGCGGAGGACTTGCTCCTCCGGATTTTTTTCCCATCAACTCCGGCCGGGTTTGAACCTGCGAACCTCCGTGACCGGAACATAACCACTAGTCCAAACCGAGGCCGACTATTATATTATATGCTTGTAGTTTATTTATTTAGGTTAGGATGGGAATGTTGGTATATATTAATTTCTTATAAATATTTTTGGAAATTTATTGCAAAAAGATTTACACTCATAACCTATTTCCACACACGCCTTGCCATCTAGTCATAGTTTCTTCTGCTTTCTCTTCGAATTGCGAATAATAAAGTTCAACTCTCACAAAAGTACAATAGTTTAAAAAGTAAACAAAACAACCGAGATTTAGACGACTAGTATCCGACGTTCGTTCAGCGTAAATCGTTAAAAAACTAATTACGAAAAAAAATGTTAGGAGAAGCCAGGCTGTCAAATCTCCTTACAATTATGTTTTTTTGTTGGTTATTTATTTGTATTTCAGCATAATACATCCTACGATCATTTAATGTCAGGCACATAATCTACGGTCCACGTACACTATTTTAAGTAATATTAACCAAAGCCTTCGTAAATAACACAGTTAACCGATAACACTATTAGTCTACCCAACCGGTGGTAAAAGTTTCATTATATTTCCAGGACCACCTTTTAATAATGATTCATATATATAATATAATATATATATATATATATATATATAATGATATTATCCATCCATAGTAATTCTGCCCGAAGGCAGGTCCTTCACTGCAATCATAAGCATTTCCATGCTATGCTTGCAGCTTTACTAGGGAATTGTAGGTGTGGTAGCTTTCCGTTGCTTTCCACAACCGGTGAAGGATGATAATGATAAGGATGATAATGATGATGAATTGCCCTATTGATTTCCGTTTCTTCCTTTTTTTCCTTAGAGTTTTCCTCCTGACAGTTGTCTTACAGGTGAGGAAAAACCCCGATAAAAAACCTCACCCAGAAAAACTGCCCCGACCGGGGATCGAACCCGGGCCCGCTGCGTGACAAGGCAGCACGCTACCTCGAGACCACAGCGGTGGACATATATATATATATATATATATATATGTGTATATAAATAAATAAATATATATAATATCTATATATATGTATATGTATATGTATATATATTTATATATATATACATTCATAGCAATTCTGTCCGATGGCAGGCCTTTAACTGCAATCATAGCATTTTCATGCTAAGCCTTGTAGCTTTACGAGGGAATTATATGTGTGGTAGCTTCCCGTTGCTTTCCACACCGATGAAGGATGGTGATGATAATGATGGCCGGATGATTTTCGGGGACTGTTGGGCCGTAAGCTTCCTGGCATTTCTCTTACAGGTGAAGAAAAACCCCGAAAAAAACCTCACATCGGAGCCTGTCCTGACCGCGAATCGAACTCGGGCCCGCTGCGTGACAAGGGAGCACGCTACCTCGAGACCACAGCGATGGACTATATATATAATAAAATATAATATAGCTTCATATATATTTATGTATTTATTTATTACGTATTAGTGAAGAAAAAGTTTCACCCTTAAATTAGAATATTTAGATTATATGATATATGTACAGCCTAATAATAGCCCATGGATAATGGATGATATAATAATAATAATAATAATAATAATAATAATAATAATAATAATAATAAAATAGTAATACTTCCAAATAGTTAGTTCGTTTTTTCTTTAAGTGTGGACAGACAGAATAAAATATAAAGCATTGTAACAATTAAAAAAAACCTCGTCGGGAATCGAATCTGTGATCTCTTGCATACGAAGCAAGTCATAAGACACTAAGTTAAGCGTTCACTGGCTTGCTGTGCGTAAAATAATGATCTTCATTGGAGGAAAGGGTACGTATTATAACTCTACTCTGCAATTAGTTTGCACATGTGAACCGCGCGTTGAGAGTTGAAATCTTAAAGATCAACAGTCCGTTCATTCTTTTTTTTTGTGCTAATTGTACATAAACCTTATACGAGTAAATGTAAATTTTATGCAAAAATTATTAGAATGTAAATATAAATGTTAAGTACTTACGGATGATATCGTACAAAGTTGAGCCCATTTCAAATTCTGCTCGTGGGCTAATGCCATTAGTTCGTGCTGCGGAAGACAGATCTATGCATAGCACGAAAATTGAAATGCAGGACAGCAGTTCGAAATTCATTTTCTGATCTGGAATAAATATAAAATAAATGAATCTAAATAAATAAAAATGTAAGTGATTGTTTGTTTGTTGTTCTCATTCTGTCATCCAATATAGGCAAAGTGTCTGTTCCTCTTCAATGTATTGCCTCAATTGTATCTTTTCTTCGGGCGTCTAATATTTGTTTTTCCATTTGGGAATTTTTCCCTAGCTATTTTACCATTTGATTCTGTTATTTGACATTCTGTTTAAATGTTCATTCCATTCTTTCCTTCTATTGTTTATCCAATTTGAAATTTGACCTATTTGTAAATTTTCTCTTCTTTTATCGCTTCTGATGTGATCTCTTAATGTTATATTTTCAATTGTTTGCAGAACTTTCATTTCACGTGCTTCCGGTAGGCGTCGAGTATCATATACTTCTGATCTAGTTTCTGCTATATATCTACAGCCTTTGAAAAAAAAAAACGATGGCACAACTCTTGATGGTGGAAAGTTAAAAGTTATGAAGAGCGATTCACGCTAGTAAGTTGTTACATGTGCTGTCTCCTTTGAGATCAAATCCGGCGGCATAAGGGGCCAATCATAGAGTTATACCAATCGTTATTCAAAGAATAAAAAAAAAAATGAACGTATTAATTGAATTTCTAAGTTAAGAGAGGTATCAGATGACTCAAAGCAACTAATGGTCCCTCAAACCAATCAATAGTAGATAAGCGCTTACTTCTGAGGGAGTATTTGGATCGTTCGTTTCAGTAGAGCAGTCGGTAAGATGCTTTCTTGCGACGACGCAGGTCCAGGTTCGAGCCTGGTCAGGATTTTTTTAATAACGTCGTTATTTTTTATATTGCCTACACGTTACCAGGCTACGTTATATACATAAATTGATATATATAGGGAAATTAATTAATTAAAGGAAACAGCTCATATATATTATAATGAATAATGATTGTAAAATCTCGTTACTTTGTTTAAAAAACACAGGCATAACATGATTGTTTATTTCCACTACTAATGTAAAATGCGTCTGATTAATTTAAATTAAGACAAGATAATACATAATTTCATTATACTAGTAAGTCCTGGAGTATTGCATCGCTTGATACTGACAGTTTATGGCAGGGAACGATTGTGGTCTAGTGGAGGGAGCTTCTATTTCCCATGCAGGAGGTCGCGTTTTCGATCCCGCTGGCATGTTTTTTTTTCCTTCTCTCGTCCTTATCCCGATTGATTTTCTTTTGTTTTATTTTTTTGCTTTTTTTATTTACAGCATTTACCGCACTACTTATATACGCGAAATTATTTTCCATTGCACGACACACAACGAAATAGAACGGATTTTAGTTTCGCAAATAGTTGTATACTTGTGAACCAAACAACTGACCTCTGGTCATGCGCAGTGACTTCGTTCTGGGACTTTAAAATTACCTCTGCGCCAACAATTATTTCAAAGCCTGTAACAAAGTGGTTTGATTACCGATTTACATATATTTCAGTTTTAGCATCTCTTCTTAGGTATTTATTTTTCCAAATAGCTTCTTTTAAGCAGCCTGAAACTCTATTGGCTTCATATACTTGATTAATTACTTCTTTTAAACTTGAATAACTGGTGACATTTACTTGCTCTATTATGTTGTCATCTACTATCAGTTTAAATTTTATGGGGAATCATGAGAATGTCATTACATTCGCTTTTTTTTTTTTGCTTGATATAATCATGTTAAATTCTTTTGCTGTTTTAACTGTCACATGATTGATGATCGGGACAAGAGGTACTATACCAGGATTCTTAGCTATATTTTGGAATTTCTTAGATTTTGTTAGAGTGTATCTTTCTAAAATCGCCATTGCTGTCAATTTAAATTTTAAGAAACCAACTTTACAAAATGTCTACTTTATAGAATATTCTTTAATTACAATATACAATTTTAAAATGTATTTACAAAGTGTTTTTTCATCAATTTCGAAAATTAATTGTCTGCATCACTTTGTCCTTGTGGCAATCCTGTAATGAGGTAAGTTTTATATGTAATAAATTGGTTCAGTAATCTTTGTAGGTCTTCTTCTGTTTCAGCAAACAAGACTGCATCATCCGCGTAACATATTATTTTCATTTGTTTATTACCTATTATTACTTAATTATTTATCACACAGATTCGTTTGACTCTGATACACATAAATTAGATACCCGATCCCGTCAGCACATTGTCCTTTATATCCCTTCTCATCATACTACCTATTACTCCAAATATTTTACAGTTTCTCTTGCTAGAACATGGAATTCCCTTCCACCCTATGTCAGAGACTGCCATACTTTACCATTCTTTAAAAACAAACTGATAATAAAATTAGTAACAGAAAAATCTCAGTAATATTTTTTTTGACAATCAATAATACTTCGTTTTCCCCCTATTCAATACAAATAGTAATTTACTAATATTTTTACCTGATGTATCTTCCGATTGAGGGTCTTTCCACTTTTCAGCGGTTGCCCTTTTACCAGCCGGCTGCTGGCCCTTCATATCCACATGTGTCAATCACAGAGGTAGATGATCAATAGCCAGTGTAGGGGTGACATGTGGTTAGCATGTCGAGTCCCCCAGCCGTTATAGCTGGTTCCTCAACCTGGAGCCGCTACTTATTGTAACTACCCAATTGCCTCACGATGCTGGGTGGGCACCGGTCCCCCTGATGTATCTTACATATATAAAAAACGATAGATTAATTCATTACAGTTTATTACTTTCTTTGTATTTATTTTTCTTTTATAGTAGATTCGAGCTGTTATTCTTTTGTGTATATTTCTTTCATTCGTTTACATTTTTTCTTTAATTTTATTGTATTGTTAGACATTATTTTTATTGTTAAGTTTATTGTTTAGTATGTAATATTATTGTAATTTGTTGTATTTAAATTTCGCATGTTTGTCCTGGTGGGTGGAAGAGAAGGCCAGATGGCCTTAACTCCATCAGGCTAAATAAATAAATAAAATATCTTGTAAGCCTATGTTTTCCCTTAACAGAGATTTAGGCGCTTTCCCCCTACAGGGATGAATTTGAACCATACTAATTTAGTTACACTTGTTTTCATATAGATGTCATTTGAGTGGTCCGTGATCAGCGTTCCACCTCATACTGACATCTCGGAAAACAAGGTAGTACTAGGACTGGAAAATTCGGTAAATTTTGCTTAGAGGACTTTTCATTCAGGCTTAAGGATCTTTTACGAGCTTCAAAATCTTCAGACTCGGAACCAACGGATTAAAGTCCCTCCCGGAGGACTTACTCCTTGGATTTTTCCATCCTAAAAAATTCCATCGACCCCGGCCGGATTTGAACCCGCGACCCTCGGGACAGAGGCAAGGAGCATAACCACTAGTCCACCGCGGCAGACATAAATAAAATAAATAAATATCCTTTAGTTTTGACTTTTTAATTATTCTATTCAGTCCCGCGCCGTAGCCGAGAGGTTAAGGTAGGAAGCCTTGGCGCACAGCTACGGGACTTGCGCTGGTTCGAGTCTCCATGGGGGAAGACATTTTCTCATGGTATTTCGGCCAGTATGGGACCGGCGCCCACCCAGCGTCGTGAGGCAATTGGGTAGCTACAATAAATAGCGGCTCCAAGTTGAGGAACCAGCTATAACTGCTGGGGGACTCGACATGCTACCCACATGTCACCCCTACACTGGCTGTTGATCACCTACCTCTGTGATTGACACATGTGGATGTGAAGGGCCAGCAGCCGGCTGGTAAAAGGGCAACCATCGAAAAGTGGAAAGACCCTCAATCAATCGGAATTATTCTATTCATAACTAAATTAAATAATAGTAGAGTCAAAGAGTCACCTTCTCTGATGCCCTTTCCAATCGGTAACTGTTAGTTTGTGGGATCGATTTTACAGAGTTTCTATGAAATGTTGAATACGTTACCTTATAGGCTAGCGTGATGTCACAACAACTAGAACCGATTACAGTCAGTAATTCGTATTTATACACTTTGGGTTAATTACCGCCACAATGATTATTCTTCTTTAACGATGAAATAAAATATTCAATAAAATTTGAAGTATTTTTCGTAATAATACTCTTATGATGTATTACTACCTTATAATGAAATGAATTATCTATAATATACTATTAAGCCATTTAATATCAAATAAACAATTGGGTTATTGAATCAGTTTTATTTGCTATAAAAAATATATTTTATGATAATGGAAATTTGATCCATACTCGTTGCTTTGTGGTCTGAGTGGCGCGATTACGACATAGTTGCATGGCAGTCTTTTATTTATTTTAGGTACTAATGAATAATTCAGAATATTATTAGAATTACCAGTGAATAAATAATTATTTTACATAAATTGCTCTGCCCGAGGTGAATTAGTGTTTACAATATCAGCTTCTGGTTGCAAGGATAGTAGGTTCAATGTATTCCCGGGATTAACAGATTTTTAAGGACATAAAAATACAGAGTAGAGATCCTTTGGAATGAATGATAAGCATTGGATCCTGTGCTTTAAATTAACTTTCCCATACCTTTCCGATTTCAATAAAGATATTAACGAATATTTAAATCTGAAAGGAATGGATTAACCCCTATATTCAAAATCTATCCTATAAGATACAACAATTGGTTTCATTCATTCAACACTGAGCAACAAAAAATAAACTTTTTTTTTGTCTCAGAAAGAAAAAAATATGTGATTCTGATAGTATTTTTTTTTCTCCTGAATTCAAATATGATATCGGGTTTTCTCCATCATGCAAGGTTTCTGAGAGACAGGCATTTATAATTTCAAACACTTTAATATTTTATACATTCGTAACTACACAATATTCGAACATTCGGACACACCTAGAAAGTAAGAAATGACGATTTTCTGCTATATTTCGTCTGTGGAGCATCCCTCTTGATGGTCCAACAATAATCGGTCAGCATATTAGGACTCCATTTGCCTTTATATCTCTTTTCCATAGCTGAAATCTCCTGATGAAAATGTTCCCCGTGCTCATCGCTCACTGCGCCAAGATTTTCCGGGAAGAAATTTAGGTTTATTAAAAAAATAATTATTTAAATCCATTAATTGAAATTGAAATAAAAAAACTGTAGGTGATGTAGAAATTCCGAATACATATTTGAAAACACGATAAAAACTGCATTAAGTACAACTATTGGTACTCATGAGACAAAAATCATGTTGACCAGTATAATCTTAATAAAAACAGATTCACGGTACGGCTTACTGCCCGTGCGACCCATATTTGTAAATAATATTGTAAATATCTTACTTTTTTTTGTCTAATAAAGTCCTACTACTACTAATAATAAAAACAGATGAAAACTAACGAGAAGAGATTCCTTTTTTTTTTATATCTAATAACAGTTACGCACCATTTCGTTTTCACTGCGGTCCGCCACATTTAAATAACTGACACGATAAATAAGCGTTTTGCCAATTTAAGGGTTAATAATTGGTTTTTTCTTGCTTTATATACAGCAATCATCAGATTTCTGTTCGCTAAATATTACAGTTATGGATCTTTGGATATGTGAGAAATTTAAAAGTGAAAACTAAAATATTTACAATACGATAAATTATATTAAAAGTAGAAGAAAATAATTTTAAAAAGTCGCAAAAAAAACACGGAAATAGTGAAAGGAACTCACAAAAAAATGGAGATAAATCGGATGATCAGATCAAGATGGAAACAGGATAAGCGGTAAACTACCTGAAAGATGAATAAGAAAGGTATATAGTTAATACATTATTTAATGATAATAATTACCAGCTCTGGCCATACAAATATGGGAAAAAGTGTCAACCAATTTTATTAAGAGTCCACTTATTTCAGCTTGAAGTTCTTTTTGGCGTCATGAACGTATGACAGGTCTAAATGGCTTTCAGACGGAAGCCAGACTCAGAATTTTTTACGCCCTTTAAATTCCATCGATTCGGCCAAGGTGAACCAGAGAACTTCGGATCTAGAGTCGAGCGTTGTAAGCATTAGTCAAACAGGACCAACGTTTCATTATTTATTTCATCCTTTCATATTCTTCGCATTTAAAGCCTATTACTTTTTAGAAGCGAATTACTTTTCACTCATCATGTATTTTGATCACTAGATATACAAATAATAATATTAAACATAGGCTCAATTCTGGAAATGCGTGCTATTATTCATTACAGAGGCTTTTGATGTCCCAAACTCCCTTCAAAAAACGTTAAAACTGAAAATATATAAAACTATTATTCTGCCAGTTATAGTATATGGATGCGAAACATAGACTCTTACTTTAAGGGAGGAAAGGAGATTACGAGTATTTTAGAATAAATCACTTAGGAAAGTTTTTGAACGAAGAGAGATGAACAGACAGTGAATGGAGAAGACGACATAACTATGGACTACATGAAGTTTATCGGAAGCCAGATATAATAAGAACAGTTAAGTCTCGTAGACTGCGATGTGCAGGACATGCGGCACGTATGGGGATGGAAGAGGTACATTGAAGCTTCTTGTAGGAAAACCAGAGTGAAAACGCCCAGTTGGTAGACCAATAATGAGGTGGGAGAATAACATTAACTATGATTTGAGGGACGTAGATTATACAGGGAATGATTAAAAAACATTAGCTCAGGATAGGGATGTATGAAGAGCTCATGTCCGCGCGCCCATGAACTTACGGGTTCGATAGTGCCAGTGAGTAAGTAAGATATACAAATATTTCTTCATGAATATGTAGTAGTAGGACTTTATTAAACAAAAAGTAAGATATTTACAATATTATTTACAAATATGGGTCGCACGGGCAGTAAGCCGTACGTGCTGTTGACAGTCCGTTACAATAAAGTAATAATTGGTACTAGTGTAAGAAAAATAAACAAAAACAGCAATAACATTACAATTACATAAAGAAAACACAATAAAAATATTACCATTAAATAATAACACAATAGCATTATACACTAAAAACATTAACATTACAATTACATAAAGAAAACACAATAATATTACAATTAAGTAATAACACAATAGCAATAACATTACAATTACATAAAGAAAACACAATAATATTACAATTAAGTAATAACACAATAGCATTATACACTAAAAAAAACATTAACATTACAATTACATAAAGAAAACATTAATATTCCAATTAAATAATAACACAACAGCATTATACACTAATTAATTTATATATAATTGTTAATAATTAATGGTACTGCATTTTGGTAACATATATTTATTCATGAATGAGTGTTGTCCTTATTTTTAGCGTTTTGTCCAGAAATTTACCGAGGTTTATCCAATTTTCTGGATTTACCAATAACTCGTAGCATGCCAATCTTTCCCGATTTGAATTTAGAAATCTTTCCGGTAATAACTAGTAATTGTGGTGTTATTAGCAAATAGTAGGTAATTCACTTGAATGTTAATTAAATCGATTAATGCAGAGAAAACTCCTCCTTTTTAATATTCTGAACAGGTCAGAGCATTATTTTGCAGTGACTGACTCTCCAACAAATTATTTGCATAGCAAATAATGAACATATTCCTTCGTACTACACAGTTGATAATTGTGTGTTTAATAATAGTCTTTTTAAATATGATTTTGCTTAGTTGTTCACTAAAATATTAATAACCTATAATGTTTGTTATAATATACAGTTTGACATGTTTCATTTCTTCTCAATTAGGGTGAATTCTTACAATATTGCTATTCTATTTGGTAATAAATAATACGATCAAGTTGCAGTGAATGAACAAATGACACATAACCACACATTTCTGATTTGTTTTCAAACATCGCCGTTTACGTTAAATATATAAATATTTTAAAATACCGGTAATTATATTTAAATAATGATTTTCAAGTAAACAGCTTAATTTTATTCTTTAAATAATCTAACAAATGCTACTCTTGTTTTCCAAAGCCTCTAGATAAATTCACTCGTGACATTACTTATGAAAATAATATTTATGTGTTAGTGTGATCTCTATTCGTACAAGCTAATTTTCTTCCATTGAATATTGTTCATGTATTTCTCTTATATTCTCAACAATAAAACAGGACTCAAGCCCAAAGGGATAACGACAACATGCATTTTGTTAAAGAAAAGCAGAATGCACGAAATGGTCCATTTATAATTGGAATGGATTACAAGTGTTGACAAAATCTCTACACTAGAACTATAAATAAAGAAAGAAATGGATGAATCACAAATAATCATCCTCAAAAAATAAAGCCTTCAAACTATAATATATATATATATATATATATACACAGTGATTCAGAAATATGGCTATACGTTTGGTCGCATTTTGTGACTAAAATATTATCATTAAAGGAAATATGATGTTATCATTGGAAAGGGAATCCTTCAAATTACAACAATAGAAGAAAACAAAACAAATCACTGGTCACGTGCAGCTTGGCGGGTTGATTGTTGTGGGATAGTGTCGAACGCCTCCACAATTCTCTTCGTTGTTTCTGCATCCGTGCTAATGCGAGGCCTTCCAGGGGGTTTGATTTTCTGCATCCTTCCCGTTTCCATCGGTCGTTTTCTCCACTTCCCCACATTCGACGGCTGCAATGCTACGTTAAACTCACATCTTGCACGTCTTGCGGCCTCATGATCATTAGCATACGTTATTGCCCATGCAGCAATTGTAATTTGCTGTTGCATATTCAACGCCATTTTGACTAATGACGTAAGTTCTACACTGTTTTGTTTTATTCCATTGTTGTAATTTGAATAATTTGCCTTTCCAACGGTAATTTCATATTTCCTGTAATGGTATTATTTTCATCACACAACGCGATCAAACTTATAACCATATTTATGATTCACCCCATATATATAATAATACAGTAATAAACATTTTGAAAATTAAGTTATTTTTATTGTTTAAGCTTATTATTATATTTTCCCACTAGGATGAATGTGAAATTTGGTCACTTGCTTTAAGAGCCGAGAAAATGTTACGGGTATTTGAGTATCAAATGTCTAAAACGTTTTGGATCAAAAAGAGACAAACAGACAAGTGAATGTACAAAACTACGTAACAGTGAACGCCTGATGTTTATGTGAAGCCTCTTGATATGAAAGTAATTAGATCTCATAGAGTGCGATGGGCAGAATACGTGGCATGAATGGGAAAATTAAATAGGAGCTTAGATAACATTATATAATATTATATAACATTAGCTAATACCCGGCGTGCGCTGCTACTCCTAAATAAATGTTAATGTTGAATGTTAATGTGTTTTTACCACCAGCCGTGCGCTGTTATACTTGTCCGGGAATCTGCTTATCCCGATCTTCTTGTCATGAATGAAAGTAAAAAATGGTCATTGTGAGTTATCCGTAGAAGATAAACATATGCTGTCGCAGACGTTTTGTAGAGTTTTTTGAAATGTTCAATTCTACGTACATTGATTTGGTGTATTTGTTATGTTTAGGCAGCGTAAGCCATTTAAGCGTCAAAATTGAGACTTTATTTCACGTTTTTCATTACAAAGGGTGATTTTTAGGGATGAAGGGGTTGAGTTTTACAACTCTCCTACAGCCTATGTTCATCCACGGAATCTCCTGAACATTTTTCAAAAAGCCACATCCCAATCGGATGAACGGTATGGCAAAGCACGCTTGCCCGGGAATCTACTTATACCGATCTTCTTGATTGCAATGAAAGACAAAAATGGTAATTGTGAGTTATCCGTAAAAGATAAACATATGCTGTCTTGGACTTTTTGTAGAGTTTTTTGAGATGTTTAATTCTGTGTACATTAATTTGGTGTATTTGGTATGGTTTAGGCAGCGTACGCCATTTAAACGTCGAAATAGGGACTTTATTTCACGTTTTTCACTACATAGGGCGATTTTTAGGGATGAAAGGGTTGAATATTACAACTCTCGTATAGCGTATGTTCATCCCCGGAATCTTCTGAACATTTTTCAAAAAACCCCATCTCAATCGGATGAACGGTATGGCAGAGCACGCTTGCCCGGGAATCTACTTATACCGTTCTTCTTGGTTGCAGTGAAAGACAAAAAATGGTTATTGTGAGTTATCCGTAAAATATAAACATATGCTGTCGCGGAATGTTTTGTAGAACTTTGAGAGATATTCAATTCTGTGTACATTAATTTGGTGTATTTTTTATGGTTTAGGCAGCGTAAGCCATTTAAGCGTCAGAATAGGGACTTTACTTCACGTTTATCACTACAAAGAGTGATTTTTAGGGGTGAAGGGGTTGAATATCACAACTTTCTTATAGCCTATGTTCATCCCGGGAATCTCCTGAACATTTGCTAAAACCCCATCAAAATCGGATCAACGGTATGGCCGCGCATGGAATACGAACAAACAAACAAACCAAACAAACAAACATTGATTGTTATATTTTAAATTATATATGAATACTTGCCGAAAAAATCAAACGACAACCCTGGCAGCGCAAAGGGGAATGAAGAAATGAACTTTGCTGGCATTGGATTTTTTAAAACTGATTATTTAGAGAGATTCTGTAAGAGCGTGCAAAAATTAAATACGATATGAGATATCCCACTATTGATTTGATCATGGTTTGAACCCGCGCCCCTAGGTACTAGTGGCAAGGAATATAACCACTAGCCCCCGCGGCCACAAGTTTGAAAAATTTATAAAAAACATAGAAAAGAAATGTAAACAATGATAAGAGCCCCATTCCAGTCAGCCCTCTTTTCCTTAGATAAAGAAAAAGAGGGCGTTTTAATGATAACAATAAGCAGTTTATAATTGTCAGCCACTTGTTGTGACGTAAGTTGAAATTGTAATTGGTTTATTTTTATGCATTATTATTCAATATTCATGAAGATTGCTTTGCTATTGAAACGGCGTTGACGATTTTTTAATTGTTGTTTGCTGATTGTGATTTTATTGATAGTCATCATCATCGTCATCATCATCATCATCATCATCATCATCACTCCAGGGATTAGACAATTGCCCGTTCCGACTTCATAATGCATCAGCCCAACGTCTTCTAGGTCTTCCAACATCATATTGATAGTATATATATAACAATTATTCCCAAGAGATCTTGAATATTTATATACAAATATCTAAGACAAAAAATGTAACTATTTCCTACATTTTTACTAAAAATCATCTGAGAAGAATGGACTTCCAAAATTTGTGTTCCAAAATACTCCAACTGTCCCGCGCCGTAGCCGAGCGGTTAAGGTAGGAAGCCTTGGCGCAGAGCTACGGGACTTGCGCTGGTTCGAGTCTCCATGGGGGAAGAAATTTTCTCATGGTATTTCGGCCAGTATGGGACCGGTGCCCACCCAGCATCGTGAGGCAATTGGGTAGCTACAATAAGTAGCGGCTCCAGGTTGAGGAACCAGCTATAACGGCTGGGGGACTCGACATGCTAACCACATGTCATCCCTACACTGGCTGTTGATCATCTACCTCTGTGATTGACACATGTGGATGTGAAGGGCCAGCAACCGGCTGGTAAAATGGCAACCGCTGAAAAGTGGAAAGACCCTCAATCGGAATATACTCCAACTAAACATATGAACCAAGGAAGACTAGAACATCAGTGAAAAGATCAAGACCATCTTCGTTAGGTTTACCGTCACAGGCCACATGGTCTAAAACGAATTTGTTGTTGATGATGATGATGATTTTTACTAAACAAGGAGAATATGTTGATGATGATGATGATTTTTACTAAACAAGGAGAATATGATAGAGTGATTATGGTGCCCAAATGAATCTAACAATTGTATAATGAAATTATGCAAGACAATGGCAGTGCCTATTATTACTTATGGTTCCGAAACATGGACAGTGACAACACAACAATCTGCCAGAATACAAGTTGCTGAAATGAAATTCCTCAGACCAATAGCAGGATATTAAAGAACAGACAAAAAACACAACACAGAAATAAGACAAAAGTAGAGGAATTAAACACAACAATAGTGAAATACAGAACAAACTGGAAAGAACACTCAGCAAGGATGACTGAGAATAGAATACCAAAAGCAGCATACAGCTATTCACCACGAGGAAGAAGAAGTTTGGGAAGACCAAAGGAAATATGTAATCAGCAAGCAATTTGGAGCCGGAACAGGCTAATAAATAAGCCTTAACCGTGAAGAAGAAGAAGACAATTTTCCGATATTTATTTTGTGTGTTATGAGAACCTCCGAAAAACTTAACTCAGGTCACTTGTCCTGTCAATCGATCAAATCCGGGCCCGCTGTGTCATTGGCAACGACGTTACATCGGGACTACAGCAATGAAACCATAACAAATATCTCAATATAGAGCATGAAATAATCATAAGATGGAGGATTCTCTGGTAGGTAAATAGGTACCATTTGATCAAGTTTTGATTATAAACCCATGCCCAAAAATGATTTGCTTATGTACTAGAGTCTCTGAATTGTGGAAGAAGACTTAGACAATAATGATCACTGGGGCTAGGATTTTTATGTAATAAAATATAAGATTGCAATAGATATACTATATATTATTCAACTGTTTGTGCGTGGAACGAAGACAAAAGACAGTCACAAGTCTAACTTCTCATTATACTATGTTGCAATATTACCTTTTAGTACATAAAACTCCTAGCCCTGATGATCACAATAGTACGTATAATACGATGCGAGGTAGGTTGGAAAGTGGTATTTACAGAATCGAGGAAAAGGTTTTTAATTTCGGAGATTCTGTAAAACACTTCACAAACGTGCGTTGTACATTATTTTTTACGCGATGGTGTTTTCAAAATAATAAATAATAGTAATATAATAGCATTTTTGTTGGAAATATTGCGTTCATTATAAACAATTGACTAACTTTGACAGTGTGAAAAATGTTTATTAGTTGAAACAATAGAAGGCCTTGAGAACAATTATTGATAACATGGCCGCAAGTACGTATTTATTGTTTTATACTGTTTCAAATAAAGTTCAGTTCATTTAAAACACAGTAATTTGTTTCGTATAATGTATATTGACACTACCTTTTGGATAATTTCTGTATATACATTGTACGTAGTATACATAGAGGGCAGTGGTTTTACTTCCCGCACGTGGGTATAAATGTAATATTACAGTATAGTTATTTAGGTTCGCAACCCCGAAATATAGGAAGTTGAACTTTCAGTAATGGTCGTCATTGCTGGTGAGTACGACAAAATGCACTATCGCGCAAAAAATATATGAAGGAAATAAGAATAAAAAAATAGTTAATAATAGCTTAGTTAGTTAAGCCTATACGCTACAAGCCGGAAGGTTATTGGTTCCTTCCCGAATGGGTTCAGGATTTTTAACTTGCTTAAACTTTCTGCCGTTTCCATAAATCTGGATCGACTCAGCCTCTAAGTGAAACGAGTACCAGGGGTTACTTCTGGGGTTAAAGGCGAATGTTACGAAGGGCTGACTACCTGGCTCACATATTCTGCCAATTATTTTGAAAGATGGAAGCCCAACATCGTACTACTCCAGGAATCTCCTAACAGTTTTAGTGGGACCACGTTCTTTTAACCCTTAAGGGCCAATTTCACCAACATAGGTAACTGTATTATGCCAGTTTTCCCCGTGTATATGCATAGCTTAAACTGGCATAATACAGTTACCTCTGTTAGTGAAATTGACCCTAAATTGGCGAAACAATAATTTTTCGTGCCAGTTATTCAAATGTTTCGGACCGCAAAGAAAACAAAATCATCTAAAACTCTAAGTTATTATTATAGGAAACATTATTACGTAATATAATACAAACATAAGTAATTTGTAATCACTTATTTTTCATTGTTTTATAAACAATAATAAATAAATGAAATCAGTGTATATTAAAATATACATTGTGAAGTTAAGGGTTAAATGAACAATCGTTTGGACCGCCTTATGTGATATCGAACTCTTGGAAATATTCCCGACATGATTGCAGCTGCTACTTAGTTATGTATTGCGCTTCCACCAGACTTCTCGTATGCCTCTAGCAAACACACCGCTGTTTATCATGTAACAATCGAGACAATAAACAACTCTTAACTAATGAATGCGATATCTATTGTTAATCGCGAAATCTACGGATTGTTTGCCTGGATCCCCTTCGCATTGCGGACAGTGAGTTAGAGAGTGTGTCCCATGGTTTGTAGGAATCCGAGTTGCATGCCAAGATTTCCAAGAAAGTATCTGGTTGCATCCACAAAATACAGTGAGTGTAAATAGTAATAGTATAGTGGGAGATTTGATAAATAAATTTATTTTTCTGTAATTGGCAGATAGGCGAGAAAATTTGGTATCAGAAAATTGCAAAGTAATAGACAACAAACCTCTGGAACAAGTAACAAATTTTAATTATTTGGGTTGCAATTTTACTATAAACACAAATATTGAAAGAGACAAATATGAAATGGTCGAAATTTCAAATGATATGCGGAACTATACACAAAAACATTAAAGAATAAAACTAGAAGAGATACTAGATTGAAGTTTTATAAACATTGGCAGTTCCTGCATTACTTTATGGGAGCGAAACTTCGGTAATGACCAAAAAATTACAAAGTAGAATACAAAGCGCAGAAATGAACTTCCTTAGAAGAACAAAAGTAGGAATGTAATTATGTCCTACATTAGTGTTAACCGTATCATGAAACTCATGAAAAATATATATTCTATGTTAATTAGGCCTATTTTATCGAGTGGCAATATTTTGGATATTTTAGTAAAAAGTCTTATTGTAGGATGATTCTTTACACTTACTGTAGGCGTATGTGACTTTTATTTCCCAATTGTCAGGCAGTTCTTAGGAACATTTTTGGGCCAAAAACAGATGAACAGACAGGTGAACGGAGAAAACCTACACAATAGTGAGCTACATGATATGTATAGGAAACCAGATATAATAAGGACAGTTAGTCTCGTAAACTGCGATGGCTAGGACATGTGGCACGTATGAAAGAGATGCATGGAAGTTTTTGTAGGCAACCAGAGGGAAAACATCCAGTTAGTAAACCAAAAATGAGGTGGGAGAATAACATTATTCATGATGTGAGGGAAGTCGATTATACAGGGGATGATTGGAAAATATTAGCTCAGGATAGGGCTATATGGAGACATTATGTCAGCGCGGCCACGAACCTATGGATTTGATAGAGCTAGTGAGTTAGTTAGTTGTCAGACTTACACCTCGAAGGACCTAGGACCCGATAATAACTTATAGTTGTTTTTAATATATGTATGTATTGTATATACAGCATAGCGTCCCGCATAGGGACACATGTGCTCTCTAGCGGGAGTTACTTAACTAAGCTAATTAGTTACGCTTATTTACCTTTAGATGACAACGGGACGTGTGGTTAGCGAATCACCTTAATGAGACATCTAGTAAGTTACTAAGATATTATTTGGATGGACGAAGGTCGGTTAAATGTTGCACAGAGACCTTTTTTATTCAGGCGTGTGGTTCTTATACGAGCTTAAAAACATTCAGACTCGGAACCCACGGCTTTAAGTTCCTCCCGGAGGACTCCCTGGGTTTTTCCATTCAAAAATTCAGCGATGCCGCTGGGTTTGAACTCGCGATTCTCGGGACTAGAGGCAAGGAACATAACCACTAGACCACCGCGGCCGACAGTTTTTATGAATGATTGGATTATTTTAATTTTATTGGCGTGTATATAGTTTAAGTGCATATTGGACTCTTACTTAGAAACGTCCAAAGGAACGCTAGCATGCAATTCAAATGTGTGTTCAGAAATTCCCGCATGTGAATATGTGCTTATTTCTTCTATTTACACTTACCTCACTTTTAATTAGAGTTCGCAAATTAGGTAGGCCTTACAAGGAAATTATCAACCATTGCATGCCAGATCCTACCTTGAAATTTCTCTCAGAGAAGCGCTGTGAAGTACCAAGACCGTGTCAATAAAAGGAAATACGCACCTTTTTAACTTCAAGGCACAACATTCGAAACCAGAATCTAGCAATGGCAACTCACTGTACGAAGGAGATGCGTAGAGCAGTGAGGCTGGACGCGATGCTGATAGCACGTTGTGAGCGTTATCCAATCCGCCAATTCAGGAGTTGTATTACTTCCCTGAGTTTTAATGAGAGATTTGGCGCTGGATTTTAATGAACTTCAGTTAAAAGTGGCAGATGATTTTTCAGACCAGGCCCTTGGTACAACGGATCAATTTTAAAGTAGGTTTCTGCATGGAATTGTTGACACTTCCCTTGTTAGCACATAAAGTATTTATGGATATGGGATTATGAAGGATGTACGATCGTATAGTATACTCGGACCAACGTATCTGTGCCCCTATAGCGCTGACATCGTTCTTAGAAAAGTACACGTCACTACTCACACCATTTCACCGCACTCCCCTCCCCACTACGTCAAACGGCAGCCGCAGTAACTTATCGAGTACGGAAGTTGCCAAACTTCCCCAGTGCCATGAATCTTGAATATTGAATAATGCAAGGTTAGAGTCGAAGTTGACAACACTGGAGTGCAAGTGCAAGAGAGAGATATAAAAGAGAGGTAGAGAGAGCGAGAGAGAGGTAGAGAGGGATAGAAAGGTAGAGATATAGAAAGAGATGAGAGATATAGAGAGAGGTAGAAGAGAGAGAGAAGAGAGATAGAGAGAAAGAGAAAGAAATCAGAGAGAAATAGAGTGGGAAATAGAGAGAGAGAGACAGAGAGAGAGAAGCAGAGAGAGACAGAGAAGAGAGGGAGACAGAAGAGAGACAGAGAGAGAGAGAGGAGAGACAGAGAGAGAGGAGAGACAGAGAGAGAGACGGAGAGAGAGAACAGAGGCGGAGAGAGGAAGGCGGAGAGAGGGAGCGGAGGAGGGACAGAGCGGATGGAGAGGGAAGCGGAGAGAGAGAGGGAGACGGAGAGAGGGAGACGGATGCGAGGGAGACAGAGAGAGGAGGGAGAGAGGGAGAGGAAGAGAGGGAGACGGAGGGAGATAGAGTGGGAGATGGAGAGAGGGAGACGGAGGGAGAAAGTCAGAGGGAGACTAGAGAGGAGAGGGAGGACGGAGGGGGGAGACGGAGAGGGGAGAGGAGAGAGGGTGCAAGAGAGGGAGACAGAGGGAGGGAGTCATGAGAGGGGGGACGGAGGAGAGGGAGACGGAGAGAGGGGAGACGGAGCGAGGGAGACGGAGAGAGGGGGACAGAGAGAGGGAGGATAGAGAGAGGGAGTCCGCGGCGATAGAGACAGAGAGCGATAGAGACAGAGAGAGTAGAGACAGAGATGATAAGAGACAGAGAGATATTGGAGCGGGAGAGACTAGGACCAGAGAGAGATAGAGACAGGAGGGATAGAGACAGAGAGAGATAGAGAGACAGAGAGAGGTAGAGATAGAGACCAGAGAGAGATAGAGACGAGAGAGAGTAGAGACAGAGAGAGATAGAGACAGCGAGGGAGATTAGAGGACAGAGAGAGATGGAGACAGAGAGAGCATAGAGAGCAGAGAGATGAGGCAGAGAGAGATAGCGCAGAGAGAGATAGAGACGAGAGGGATAGTACGGTAGACGAGACAAAGAGAGAGACCAGAATGAAACAGATAGGGACGGAGAGAGGGAGAGAGACAGATATCTAGAAGGAGACATAGGAAAGGGACGGAGAGATGGACAGAGAGAGGAAGGAGAGACAAGATAGACAGGGAGAGAATAGAGAGAGATAGAGACAGAGAAGAGAGAGAGCGAGAGACGATTACAGAGGCAGAGAAGGAAGTATTTTTTAATTCGCATATCTTACGGGGGCACAGATCCGTTGGACGGACGACATTATACCTCTAAGAGGGCCCAGTAACATAAGCCTACATTTGTTAAAATCCATATAATGATTTTAATTGCTTGGAAAAAAATAATATCAGGGATATAGTTCCTAATGATTTGAATTCAGCAAGTATTTTTAACTTCATGAGTATACAGATTGTTAATGTACAATTTTAATTGAACCAATTATTATGTTTCAACGATAGCAGCCTATAAATAAAACCAGATGCTTCATTAATTTTAAACGCTTTATAATGAACGTAATAAACATATATAAAGGAATAAGATTAATGACCTAATTATATTTATTACACAATTTAATTTGATAGAAATATATGTACAATTTTATTTTAATAATTAAAGTAAATATCAGTAAAACTAAATATATGGTCACACGTAGAAATTCAGTATATAATGGAAATGGACAGCTAATGACAAATGAGGGAAATTTTGAGGAAGTGGCTGAATTCAAATACCTAGGAACAATAATCACAAATAGGAATGAGATGCACAAAGAAATTAAACATAGGCTCAATTCTGGAAATGCCATGCTATTATGCATTGCCAGAGACTTTTGATTGTCCCAACTCCTTTCAAAAAACGTTAAGCTGAAAATATATAAAACTATTATTCTACCAGTTATATTATATGGGTGCGAAACATGGACTCTTACTTTAAGGGAGGAAGGAAAGGAATTACGAGTATTTGAGAATAAAGTTCTTAGGAAAATTTTTGGACCAAAGAGAGATGAACAGACAGGTGAATGGGAGAAGACTACATAACAATGAACTACATGGTCTTTATAGGAAGCCAGATATAATAAGAACAGTTAAGTCTCATAGACTGCCGATGGGCAGGACATGTTGCACGTATGGGGAATGAAAGACGTGCATGGAAGCTTCTTGTAGGAAAGCCAGAGGGAAAACGCCCAGTTGGTAGGCCAAGAATGAGGTGGGAGAACAACATTAAGTATGATTTGAGGGAAGTAGATTATAACAGGGAATGATTGGAAAGCATTAGCTCAGGATAGGGATGTATGGAGAGCTTATGTCCGCGCGGCCATGAACCTTCGGGTTCGATAGTGCCAGTGAGTAAGTAAGTAAGTAAGTAATTAATGACGCACTTTTACAGGAAGAAATACAGGATGTTTATTTTATAAGTAAATAAGTGATCCCACTGCAGGCCTTAGGAGGACCGTTCCACATAATCGGTAGGAGATGTGACTGCCATCTTTAACTCCTGAACAAGCTTCTGATACTCATTTCTGTTAGAGGCTGAGTCGACTCCTGGACCATGGTGCTTGTAGAAAGTTTATTTATTTATCCTGGTGGAGTTAAGGCCATGTGGCCTTCTCTTCCACTCACCAGGACAAACATAATATGTTACATCAGAATATAACAACCACAATGACTCTAATATTAAATACTAAATGAAGATTTGATCAATGAGATAATACATATTATTAGCTAATACCCGGCGTGCGTTGCTACGCCAAAATAAATGAAAATTAATGTGCTTTTATGTTTAGTTGAATAAGTGAAAGGAAAAATAATTATAAATGTATATTTTTTAGATATCCCGTGCTGATTACCCGGTGTTGCTCGGGAATCTACTTATCCCGATCTTCTTGACATAAATGAGCTGAAATACGAAAATTAATGTGTTTTATGTTTAGTTAAATAAGTAAGAGGAAAAATTTACACCGTAAGTATTTTTAGATACCCCGTGCTGTTTACCCGGCGTTGTCCCACAATCTACTGATGCCAATAATCTTGGCATAAATGAGCTGAAAGACAAAAATTATTGTAGGCTACTTCTTATGATTAGTTGAATAAGTAAAATGAAAAATATTTATAAATGTATGTCGTAATTATTTTAAGATTCCCCGTGCTGATTGCCCGGTGCTGCCCAAGAATCTACTTATCTCGATATTCTTGGCATACATGAGCTAAAAGACAAAATTCGTTATTGTGAGTTAAACGTAAAAGAATACCCGCCATGTGCTGCTATGCTTGCACAGGAATCTACGTACTTGTCTCGATCTTCTTGGCATCATTGAAAGACGAAAATGGCTATTGTGAGTTATCCGTAAGAGATAAACATGTGCTGTCGCTGACTTTTTATAGAGTTTTTTGAGATATTCAATTCTTTGTACATTAATTCTGTGTATTTGTTATGGTTTAGGCAGCGTAAGCCATTTAAGCGTCCAAAGAGCTACTTTTTCCATGTTTTCCACTACAAAGGGCGATTTTTAAGGGTGTAGGAGTTGACTATCACAACTCTCTTATAACCCATGTTCATTCCGGGAATCTCGTGAACATTTTGCAAAAAGCCCCATCACAATCGGATCAACAGTATGGCCGCGCATAAAGTACGAACAAACAAACCAACAAACAAGCAAGCATTCATTTTTATATATTAGATATAACGATCTATAATACAACCAGTTAATGATAGTTGAGATTAAGACTAAAACAAGTAATAAAATGTATTTAAACAAGTTAAATTAAATTGTTGGTAGACTGTCCCTGTCTAATGTAGGCCTATATAAAAAAACAAACAAAAACATTGAGATTTAGAAAATTTTATGGTTATACAATATTTAAACAAATTAAAATATTTGTTAATATTAATATTATATATATTTCCGGGTTTAACAATATTGATACATTTTTTCGGCACCTATGATTTGTCTTCAATTTTGCTTTATAATTTTCCTCCGTTTGTCTCTATTATAACACATTTTTTCCTCTATTTCCCAGTTCTTCAAAGTTTCTCTAATCCCTTGGATCCACGTGAGATTTTGTCGTCCTTTCCTTCTCGTTCCTGATGGTGTCCATTCCATTATTTTTTGGCAATCTTTCATCCTCCATTCGCTAATATGCCTGTACTATTTTAGTTGCGTATACAGATTATAACAGAAATGAAATGGGATTTTTCCCAGAACAAGAAGATGGCTAAAATACTTGAAAGAAGTCAGACATGTAAAACTACAGGTCATCAAGAAATAAGAGAATTATGGTTCATTTCTTGATATTAGTTGACAAAATGGTGTCAAAGTTATGGAAAATAATATTATAGTAGAAATTTAATTTATACGGAGTATAAATAATCCATAAAGTGAAAATAAAGTGTTAGTGAAAAATTGACCGTTGGAAATAGTCATCCATTACATATATGAAGTAATAATCTTCTATATGTAAAATTTATTAATTTAAGCCAGAATATTTTTAATTATTGATCATCTACAAGATTAATCTAAACAGAAGTGAGAACTTTAATATAATAACATTTAGTTTAACTGTTAAGAAAGTGTCGTTATTTGTTTATGTAAGAAACTTTCCCTCATTCCCCAGACGGGAGTCATCAGTGTCGTGGCAAAATAACAGTGATCTAAACTATTACAATCATATAGGCCTATCTACAACGTGGGACATCACACCCAACAACCCACCTTTAAGGTATCCCACTACAGGCCTCAGGAGGCCCTTGAGGTAGTAGGAGGTTAAGGCTCCCACTTTTCTGGAAAATCGACACTTGATGTCAGCCGGGTTGTCAGCCTTGCGTGACGGCAGTCTTTACCCCAGAACAAACCTCTGGTACTCATTTCCGTAAGAGGCTGAGTCGAACCTAGGGTCATAGTGCCGCCAGAATGTTTTGGTCAGTTTAAAAACCCTGACCCAACCGGGACTCGAACCCTCGACCTTCCGGCTAAGCCTAACTAAATTAGTCTGGATAAGAAACTTTTCACTAGGGGAAGCACCTAAGATCCGATCGGGACGAACGGTGATCTATCTATCAATTACCTCTGGTATATACCAGTATGTCCATGTCTCTATCCACCAGCAGTCAATTGTAGAAACAAAGACTGAAGCATTATCATGATTTTTATAAGCATTTCCATGGAGTTACAATTATTTATATATTATATAGTTGTTACTGAAAAAGTAAAAACTGTGAAACCTGATCATATTCCAGACTTTTTCTATCCACTGCATGTGTTGTAAACAAAAGCAATAATTGAATAACTGCCCAAAACAAGGCTTTTTTCCAAAGTTGAACTTTACATGGAGAAAGGTCCCACGTGCCACTGACATCCTTTTACATGTAACACTCAACTTGGTGAAAAAATTAGACTTACAGCCAGGTTGTGGGTGACCATTCAACTACAGTAGCAGTATAGAGGTATCATCTTTGCTTTACACGTAGAGGGCCTGGGTTCGTTTCCATGCCGGTTTGAATCTGGTAATTACATTTTTTAGGGTTCAATAATAATAAAAAAATAATAGTAATAGTAATAATAATAGTAATGAAATTAAACATAGGCTCAATTCTGAAAATGCATGCTATTATGCATTGCAGAGATTTTTGATGTCCCAACTCCTTTCAAAAAACGT
The DNA here is from genome assembly GCA_030220185.1 of Diploptera punctata. Classification (NCBI taxonomy): domain Eukaryota; kingdom Metazoa; phylum Arthropoda; class Insecta; order Blattodea; family Blaberidae; genus Diploptera; species Diploptera punctata. The sequence continues at coordinate 1,071,741 of JASPKZ010007516.1, read as the reverse complement.
TAAGCTGAAAATATATAAAACTATTATTCTACCAGTTATATTATATGGGTGCGAAACATGGACTCTTACTTTAAGGGAGGAAAGGAGATTACAAGTATTGAGAATAAAGTACTTAGGAAAATTTTTGGACCAAAGAGAGATGAACAGACAGGTGAATGGAGAAGACTTCGTAACAATTAACTACATGGTCTTTATAGGAAGCCAGATATATAAAGAACAGTTAAGTCTCGTAGACTGCGATGGGCAGGACATGTTGCACGTATGGGGAATGAAAGACGTGCCTGGAAACTTCTTGTAGGAAAGCCAGAAGGAAAACGCCCAGTTGGTAGACCAAGAATGAGGTGGGAGAACAACATTAACTATGATTTGAGGGAAGTAGATTATACAGGGAATGATTGGAAAGCATTAGCTCAGGATAGGAATGTATGGAGAGCTTATGTCCGCGCGGCCATGAACCTACGGGTTCGATAGTGCCAGTGAGTAAGTAAGTAAGTAATAGTAACATTAATAATAATAATAATAATAATAATAATAATAATAATAATAATAATAATAATAATAATATACTCAATTCGTGTCCAACTCAGGGTCGGATCGAGGGGTAAAATGAGATGAAGCCCCTTTTATAGAGGTCTGTGAATGACAAGGGTGCCGACCGACTATGCCTGACGTGCCATCACAGGGGCAGATAAACGAAATGAAACGAAATGGATGAGATAAGTATGAAAAAATGGTGGAATGAAATTGTGGCAGGGCAAACGTGAAAAAATCCCGATAAAAACCTGTCCAAACTCCGTTTCGTCCACCATGAAACCCACATGGAGAGACCGAGACTCAATCTCGTGACCACAGGGGTGAGAGGTGAGCGTCTAACCGCTTGCGCCACGGAGTCGCCACAACATCAATAATAATAATAATAATAATAATAATAATAATAATAATAATAATAATAATAATAATAATAATAATAATAATAATAATAATAATAATAATAACAAGGATTAGGCCCAATGGCCGGTTCCGATCTCATTATAGGTCGAATTGGTCCTTCCATCTCTTCAATGGTCTTCCCAACGTTCTTCTCCCTTTTGGTTTATAATTATACATTCTTCTTGGTATGAGCTGTTCATTCATGCGTAATACGTGCCGAAGATAAGCATTTTGGTAGTAATAATAATAATAATAATAATAATAATAATAATAATAATAATAATAATAGTAATAGTAATATTATTATTATTAATAATAATAATACTAATAATAATAGTAATAATAATAGTAATTATAATAATAATAATATTATTATTATTATTATTATTATTATTATTATTATTATTATTATTATTATTACAGTTTTGTTTAAATTGCAGAGGTACAGTCATAGAGTCTAATCTTCTGGACTAAGTTATACAAAAATGCATTAAACATTTTAATTAAATCCCCAACTAATATTAAACACTTCTGATAGAAATGCACTTAAAATAAATCTATTTTTTAAATTTTACAGTATTTAGGAAACATGTATAAAATGTGTTAACGGCTGTGGTTTCGGGGTAGCATAGCTGACTCTTACGTAGCGGGTCTGAATTCGATCCCCGGACAGGACAGTTTTTTTGATGATTTATTACAAGATTTTTCCTCATTTTTATGACAAATTTCAGGAAGTTTTAAGACCGAAATTGTCTCCGAAAATAATCTAGCCATTATAATCATCATTAATGTATACACCTTGTTTAGCAAGTGTGAACGGATTTTGTGTTTCTCGGAGGAAGCCCTGAACTGAGCTCATCACCCATTCGAGAAGAACTACATGTCCTTACGTGATGAAAAACATGCATGTGTGATCCGAAGTGTAAAATCCCTGTCCCGCCATGTCGTGCCAACGTAAGCTTTAGTGGTAACGCTAATAAAGCTTAAATGTTATATTCTTAATGCATTTAACGAATTTAAAAATTATTATAAGCTAGCTATACACCGGCGTGAGCTGCTACGCCTAAATAATGAACATTAATGTGCTATTATGTTTAGTTGAATAAGTAAAGGAAAAATAATTATAATTTATATTTTAGATACCCCGTGCTGATACCCGGCGTTGCCCGGGAATCTATTTATTCCGATCTTCTTGTCATAAATGAGCTGAAATATGAAAATTAATGTGTTTATGTTTAGTTAAATAAGCGAATGGAAAAATGTATATCGTAATTACTTTTAGACACCTCTTTGTGTTTACCCGGCGTTGTTCGGGAATCTACTCATCCCGATCTTCTTGGCATAAAGGAGCTAAAAGAAAAAATCAATGTACTTCTTATAATTAGTTGAATAAGTAAAATGAAAAATAATTATTTATATCGCAATTATTTTAAGATTCCCCGTACTGATTACGCGATGTTGTCCAGGATCTACTAATCTCGATCTTCTTGGCATAAATGAACTAAAAGACAAAATTCGTTATTGTGAGTTATCAGTAAAAGAATACCCGCCATGTGCTCCTATGCTTGCACAGGAATCCATGTAGGCCTACCTGTCTCTATCTTCTTGGCATCAATGAATGACAAAAATGGTTATTGTGAGTTATCCGTAAGAGATAACATATTCTCTCGCGTACTTTTTTATAGAGCTTTTTGAGATATTCAATTTTATGTATATTAATTTTGTGTATTTGTAATGGTTTAGGCAGCGTAAGCCATTCAAGCGTTCAAAGAGCTACTTCTTTCACGTTTTCCACCACAAATGGCAATTTTTAAGGGTGTAGGAGTTGAGTATCAAACTCTCTTATAACCTATGTTCATTCCGGGAACCTCCTGAACATTTTGCAAAAAGCCTCATCACAATCGGATGAACGGTATGGTCGCGCATAAAGTACGAACAAACAACAAACAAACAAACATTTTTATGTATTAGATGTTTGTAAAGAAAATTATAACATACATTAATTTAAAGAGTGGGAGAAATCACGAACAAATCCAGATGAGTTTAGCCGGTAGTTGGATTTTAACATAGGACCATTCGAATGCGTCTATCAAACGTCAAATTTCCAATACTATTTAAGTCGTGGCCCAAATGGTAGCATGAATTGTGTTTTACAACCAATGACAGTCGTGTTTCACCTCGCTCTTTATCGATTTATCTTTATCAGCTCCTGCTTTTGTGAGAAAGATAGCTCCTCCTTTTTAATATTCTGAACAGATCAGAACATTATTTCTCTCCAACAAATACACTGTATTCAGCAAATAATGAACAAATTCCATGATTTTACTGAGTTATTTACTAAAAAAAATTAATAACCAATAATGTTGATTATAATATACAGTTTTGACATGTTTCATTATTTATCCACTAGTGTGCATTCTTACAATATTGCGATCTTATTTGATAATACATAATATTATCAAGTTGCAGTGAATGAACATAACCTCGCTTTCTGATTTGTTTTTTAAACGCCGCCGTTTACATTAAATATATATTTTAAAATAGCGGTAACTATATTTAAATAAAGATTTTTGAGTAAACAGCTTAATTTTATTCGTTAAATACTCATAACAAATGCCATTCTTGATTTCCAAATCTACTAGATAATTCACTCCTCACTTCATGACTCGAGAATTTATCGATGATTTAGAAATCACTCGTGGCATTACTTATGATAACTCGTTTAGTTATATTTTTTATTACATCACAAATAACAAAAAAATGAAAAGTTTACACTCGTGTGAAATGAGGTTTGCCATAACTACAGAGTTTAGTTTGTAAATAAATTGGATTAATTTTTCACCACTATCAAATTTGATCATTGTTGGAAGAAGAGAGATATTAACTGAAGTACGATAAGGAAGTACTGATAGAAAAAAAGAAGTCAAAGAAATGAGAAAAATGTCAATGACGTAAGAAAAGTCTGGAAGGGGGAAGAGATATGGGATCAGGAGATTGGATTCCTGTCAGATCTTTTGATGTCTTTATCACTGAGATTTCCGACGTCAGATTCCCATACAGAGAGATTCTAACCATCCGCAATGTTTCCTAAAAACTCAATGATCCTCCAGATCTCTGGATAGACTTATCGCTCTTTATTACTTCTTATGAAACCTTAGGGCGGTTCTACTCTATCAATTTTACAGGTTCTTCGATGTATAGAGGGTGTTACAGTCGTTATGTTTGTCCTTTCCTTCCTTTATTTTATTCATATTATCTTTGTTTAGAAAAATTATAAGAACATAATACAGAATATTTTGTCACATGGAAGTGAAACTTGGTATTTGACGTAATTACAAAAGAATACAATTAGAACAGTTGAATTTGATTATCTTAGAAGAAGCCTTCAAAAAAACAAGAGAGGGTAAAATAAGAAATTAAATCCTTTGGAGAGAAATGAATGTCACCACATCTGTTGTTAAGAGGATTAAAAATCAAACTCTTAAATGGTATGGCCATGTATAGACAATGGAAATGAAAGATGGCTAAAAAATATATACCAATGGTCACCCCCTGGAATAAATAAACGTGACATATCAAGATGGAAATGAAAAACCTATGCCAGAACTATAATGGGTGATAGGAATTTGGAAGAAGGAGATTGAAATGATAGAAATAAATGGAAACTGCATACGACAAACTTATGTGTGGGGGAAAGTCGAAGAAGAGGAAGAAGATATTTCTTTATACAGAGTGATATAAGGTCTAGAACAATAGGAAAATAATATACAACGTGTCCATAAAGTCTTTACAATATTAGAATTTCCTATAAGATGAAAACTATAAAAGTTAGAGTTGTGTGGTTTGTGGCAGATGCAAGACAAACTCTCAACAACCTACAATGACGTCAAATCAGGAGAAAGTGCAATGTGTTTTATAGTACCATGAGACAAGGTCACAATTTGAGGGAAGTAGATTATTCAGAGGATGATTGGAAAAACATTTGCTTAGGACAGGCATGTGTGGAGAGCCAATGTCTGTGCAGTCATGAACCTAACAGTTTGATAGAACTAGTTCTTTTTATAAATTTTATTATAGTGAAACAAATGAAGATATTGTGACGCGTTGTAGTAGCGTCGTTTAAACTGCGCTGGCCGGCGAGAGAAACCTCGCATTGGTGGATTGGATTGGTGAGTAGCCAATCGCGAGTCCGGGTCCACCGATATTTCTAGGCTAATGAGCCAGAGAGATCTACAAACATCTATTCCCCCATTCGAGAAACATCGGAAGACGAGAGGGTTCCATGTCGAAACATCTCGTTCATGGACCTGGAAATTTCCGTCTACTCGCCTATAAATATATGGTGAGGACGGAAAGTCCCCCAGTCTCGTGTTGGACGGAGAGAAGTTGAATTATAAGTGAAAGTGTGAGGAAGTACTGTGTCTGCAACTGTGTTAGAAGTGATTGTCAAATAAAACTTCAAAGAGGAATAGTTGTAAGAATAATTTGTGATTGAAGATTTAGTGATAATTGTGAGAAGAAAATAAAGTGAAAAGAAACATTTTACATAGCAACTGTGTACTTATTTAAGTCCAAATTAGTTAAAGGAAAACCCTGTGCCATCGGTGAGAATATACTGTACTTCGCGCACAGAACTATTGTATAGCGAGAAATTGAATATCGCTTAGATGTTTTGAGGGCGACAAGAGCTGCACACGTGGGTGTACACAGACATTGCTTTACATACTTTGAGAGTTTGTCTTTCATCTGCCACAAACCACACAACTCTAACTTTTATAGTTTTCATCTTATAGGAAGTTGTAATGTTGGAAAGACTTTATTGGGCACGGTGTACAATCTCCCGTTTTGCATGCATATATAAATATGATTGATTCTAAAATATTTTTGTTGTCTCGGAGATGACTCGGATGTTGAGCTGAACTCTCGTGTTGCTTTGTTATCAAAATAGGTTGTATGTGATCCATTCTTCTAGAATTGAGGCGGTTAGAAGCAAAGGGGTTCAAAGGGATTTTTTTTACGATAAGCAAATTTGGTGCATAATTACATTAATGAAGCATAATTTTATTTAGTGGCAAAGGAATATAAGTGTATACGTTAGGAGTAGATAAAGTATTATTGTTATAATTTTAGTTACGTATGATTTTCATACACAACTTCAACTTTAAACCTGTTTTCCTCAATACTACAAAACTTGCATTTGCACCCTTTGTTTGTAACCGCCTCAATTAATAACCGTGAACATATTAGGAATGGCTCAAAGAGTAGGGTGCGTGTAGGCAAACAGTTTTCAGACACTTTTGAAATCCAGAATGGGTTGAAGCAAGGAGATGCACTATCTCCTCTACTATTTAATTTTGTACTAGAGCATGCCATTAAATCTTTAGAGAATGAGGAAGGCTTACAACTCAATGGTATTAATAAGCTGTTAGTTTATGCTGATGATGTAGTACTACTGGGCGATAGCGAGGAGATACTAAAGGCCAACACGCACACACTATAGAGTAACACTAAGAAATTAGGACTGGAAGTAAATATCAGTAAAACTAAATATATGGTCACACGTAGAAATTCAGTATATAATGGAAATGGACAGCTAATGATAAATGAGGGAAATTTTGAGGAAGTGGCTGAATTCAAATACCTAGGAATTCAAACAATGATTCGACAAGTTCTACGGAGGAAGCAGTGAAACGTGTGGTGAAAGAGGCGCTGCAGGATCCCAGCACTCTGCAGGTGTTTGTGTCCATGTTGCGGGACCAGGTAGTGGCGGAACTGCAGAAGACCATCGAGGACAACACTAAAGTAATTGAGGATCTGAAAAAGACCCTCGATGAAAAAGACAGAAAGATTGAGTGTTTGGAAAATAAATTAGACGATCTAGAACAATACCAGAGACGTCAATTCCTCAGAATTTTTGGTGTAAAAGAAGAGGCCGGAGAGGACACTGACCAGAAAGCCATCGAGGTGGCCAAAAAAATCGGTGTCGATCTATCAGTGACAGACATTGACAGAAGTCACCGTGTTGGTGTTAATAATGCAGAAAGACCGCGGGCTATAATAGTGAAATTTATTAGTTACCGCAAGCGCAGTGAAGTTTTTCTAAGCAAGAAAAAGTTGAAAGGAAGTGGGGTCACTGTTCGCGAGGACCTAACGAAGTGTCGCTATCGCCTGCTACAAGACAGTATACAAAAATACGGTATTCAAAATGTATGGACAATGGACGGTGCCGTCATAGCCAAAGTAAATGGCGAAAACGCAAAATTAGATCTTCTACGGATATCAACTAATAGGACCTGAGTGTAAAATATGTTTACTTTATTTGTCTTTTCTTTGCTAACAATTATATTGTTAATTTATTTCTAATTTAGGTAAGTTTTAAGTTTATTATTTTTTATTTAGGACAACTTACTTGTTTTATTTCATTTTTTAAGTTATTTGTTTAGCTAAATTATTTTAATTTTATTAGAGTTATTACAGTACATAGTTTATTTTTACTTTCTGCTATTGGCAACATTGAGCTGACAAATTATGAATTGCTTGCATCCCCTGACTCACTCGCCTTCTACAATCACCCTCTTATTGTGCAGACAGCTTTTAACACAGGTAGCAACCATTCCTCAATCCCTACTATCCCCTCCAAAACAACTACCAGTCTACTTAGGAATGCATTTCTATTGATAAATCATCACTTAAAATCGCTCACGTAAATTCACAAAGCATTCTGTCCCACTTTGATGAGTTTGAAACCATATTTTCATCTCTTGGACTGAGCGCCATTTTAATTTCGGAAACCTGGGCTCACCCCATCCATACCTTCGTCCCTTGTTCACCTAGACGGATATACATTGCTCAGAAATGACAGAATAGATAAAAGAGGTGGAGGAGTTTGTGCCTTTATATCAAATGAGCTTAATCCAAGAATTGTCCACAAGTCCCCTTCTGTATATTCCGCTCGCCCCGAGTTCTTATTCGTAGAAATTCAAGCCAGTCTAAAAAATGTCTCTTATGCATTGTATACAAACCTCCAAAAATTGGGCACCTTTCGATCTAGAAAACGCTCTGAACGATTCATTACCTCATTATGAACACGTTATTGTCGCAGGCGATTTTAATACAAATCTTCTTCAGACTGACTCACCAGCCATACAACTTAAAAATATGTTCCAAAGCTTTAATATGACCATTGTTCCTCTCTCTGCCACACACCATACTGCTACTTCCGACACTCTACTGGACTTAATTGTGACTACACATCCACAGAAAGTACTGTCATATGGACAAATTCCTGCTCCTGGCATATCTGCTCATGACATTGTAATCGTAGAATACTCACTCCAATGTCCTAAAAGACGCTCTAAATTAATTACGTACAGAAATTTACAAAACATAGACGATACTAAACTAAAATCAGACGCTTTAGAACTACCTTGGTATTCAATATGGAATCTTAGATCAGTTGATGAAAAAGTAGACACATTTAATACACTGATACTACAACTATACGACAGACATGCACCAGTAAAAACCCGACGATTTTCCCGCTCCTCTGCTCCCTGGATGAATGATTCAATACGTGAACTTATGTCAAAAACGAGGACAAAGCATACCCGAACATACAGACGACATAAAAATGACGAGAACTGGCAACTGTACAAACAACTTAGAAACACAACTACACAAACTATACGTAATGCCAAACTACGACACGCCCACAGTATAATCGGACCTGAAATAAGTGCACGGGACACTTGGCGAAAGCTCCGTGCAATGGGACTTAGACAGTTGAATCCCTCAACTGACTCTATAGACATTTCTGTAGATGACTTAAATGAACATTTTACCTCAATACCCATGACACCTCCAGACAACAAGACTAAAATAGACATTCTTAAAGACTTATCCCCGTCCCCACATATAGGAAGAGATAAATTTTACTTTTACGACATTTCGCCTATAGACGTTAAAAAAGCACTCAAGCGGATTAAATCCAATGCTCAAGGAACAGATAACATCAGCATTTTAATGCTAAATAAAATCATTGACATTATTCTACCCACAGTGACTCATATTTTCAATGCTTCCCTTATAACTTCTATCTTCCCTATTGTATGGAAACAGTCTAGAGTTCGGCCTATACCAAAAATAAGTACACCTACTAACTGTAATGACTTCCGACCGATTAGCATCCTTCCGACATTATCTAAAGCCCTGGAATATATTGTACATAAGCAAATGACTGCTTATCTCCAAGAAAATCACCTCCTTGATCCTTATCAATCCGGCTTTAGATCTGGTCATAGCACAACCACAGCTTTGCTAAAAATTACCGAAGATATTCGTGAAGCCGTGGACAGACGTCAATTGACTCCTTTAACCTTACTTGACTTCAGCAAAGCTTTTGACACAGTAGACCACGACTTACTTATGATAAAGCTAAGCACCTACATTTGTCTGACAGCGCTGTATCTTGGTTCGACTCATACCTGCACGGTCGTCAACAATACGTTTCATTAAACTCTAGATCTTCGACTTGGCGTAACGTGCCGGCTGGAGTCCCCCAGGGCAGTGTTCTCGGACCTCTTCTTTTCTCAATCTACATAAATGATTTGCCAACTGTACTAAAGCACTGCCGTTATCACCTCTATGCTGATGATCTCCAAATTTACCTACATTCACCTCCTCATTCTCTCTATAACAGCTTGATGAAAATGAATGACGATTTCATATCCATCTTTAACTGGTCTTCAAGTATCGGTCTAAATCTAAATCCTAACAAGTCACAAGTAATTCTAATGGGACAACAAAGACTGCTTACAACCTTTGACATATCTACACTTCCAAACATTACTATAAATAATATAATTATCCCTTATTCTTCTTCAGTAATAGATCTTGGACTACATCTAGACGCAAATTTAACCTGGCAAACACAAGTGAAACACATATGCAAAAAGACTTTCTCCATCTTACATTATCTTAGACGTTTAAAGAATTTTCTCCCAGTTTCGTTAAAACAAATCCTAGTGCAGAATCTTGTGTTACCACACTTCGATTATTGTGACATTATATATAATGATCTAAACTCTGCCTTGTCGCAGAGACTGCAGCGTGTTCATAATGCTTGCATTCGATTCATTTTCAATATCCGCCGTTATGACCATATTTCCGAACACTTTAATAACCTCTCTTGGCTCCGTCTTACTGACAGACGTAAATTGCACTCTCTTTCGCTACTTTTCAAGCTTCTGAATTCCTACATTCCTACTTACCTGGCGTCTAGATTTGAGAAGTTATCCTCCTACCACAATATTGACACTAGGTCACAAGATAGCAGTCTGCTAACAATTCCTCTTCATAGCACTTCCTCCTATTCTACTTCCTTTACAGTAGCCTCCGCCCGCTCCTGGAATCTCCTTCCTCAAGATATCAGGGGTTGCCGCACACTTGGCACCTTTAAGTCACGCTTATACAGTTACCTGTTGTCTAATAATTAATTTTTCTCTATTTATTTAATTTTATACTATGTCATTAATCTTTTCCTCGTTTTTTTATATATCTTGTACATATTATATATTTAATTCGTTAAATTTAGAGTAAATCAAAATACATTATAAATATTAATTGTATTGTATTCATAACTTGTAATCGTTTATATATATATATTGTAATTTAGATTTAAGACTTTTCTTTTGTATTTTTTTTAAACCTGGTTGAGTGGTAGACAAGGCCTTAAGGCCTTAACTCTGCCAGGTAAAATAAAGCTATTATTATTATTATTATTATTATTATTATTATTATTATTATTAGGAACAATAATCACAAATATGAATGAGATGCATAAAGAAATTAAACATAGGCTCAATTCTGGAAATGCGTGCTATTATGCATTGCAGAGACTTTTGACGTCCCAACTCCTTTCAAAAAACGTTAAGCTGAAAATATATAAAACTATTATTCTACCAGTTATATTTTATGGGTGCGAAACATGGACTCTTACTTTAAGGGAGGAAAGGAGATTACGAGTATTTGAGAATAAAGTTGTTAGGAAAATTTTTGGACCAAAGAGAGATGAACAGACAGGTGAATGGAGAACACTACATAACAATTAACTACATGGTCTTTATAGGAAGCCAGATATAATAAGTAAAGTTAAGTCTCGATGGGCAGGACATGTTGCGCGTATGGGGAATGAAAGACGTGCATGGAAGCTTCTTGTAGGAAAGCCAGAGGGAAATCGCCCAGTTGGTAGACCAAGAATGAGGTGGGAGAACAACATTAACTATGATTTGAGGGAAGTAGATTATACAGGGAATGATTGGAAAGCATTAGCTCTAGATAGGGATGTATGGAGAGCTTATGTCCGCGCGGCCATGAACCTACGGGTTCGATAGTGCCAGTGAGTAAGTGAGTAAGTAAGAAAATATTAGGAATTCACAGTGAATAAAGGCCTTAAGCAGGGATGCAGTTTGTCACCAATTCTTTTAACATTTATTTAGACCAGGCTCTTAACTTATGGTATAAAAATTTTCTGAAATGGGTATTCCTATAGGAGGAAAAGTACTGCATTCATTGTTGTTTGCAGATGACCACATAATTTTTGCAGGGGATGAAGATGATATGAAATATATGATAAATAAACTAATGGAAGAATATAAAAAATGGGGACTGAATGTAAATTTACAGAAAACAGAATATATGTGTTTGGGAAAGGATGTGGATGACCTCATACTCGAAACAGGGCAAATAAAAAAAAAGTGAATTTTTAAAATATCTTGGGTCAATAATTACAAGTTTAGGTACCTGTGAGAGAGATGTACAGACTAAAATTGCAATGGCAAAAAATGCAACTAAAACATTACATGGAATAATTTTGAACAAAAATATCACAAAAGGAAACTAAAATGAAAATTTATAAGAGCATAATACAGAATATTTTGTCATATGGAAGTGAAACTTGGTCTTTGACGGAAGTACAAAAAAAATTAGAACAGTTGAATTTGATTATTTTAGAAGAAGCCTCTAAAAACAAGACAGGATAAAATAAGAAATGAATTCCTTTGGAGAGAAATGAATGTCACCACATCGGTTGTTAAGAGGATTGAAAATCAAACACTTAAATGGTATGGCCATGTACAAAGAATAGAAAATGAAAGATGGCCAAAAAATATATACCTTCGGTCGAGTCTACGACAGGGAAACAACAGCTTCTAGCGCTTGCCACTGAAGATGCCCTCCGCAGTTGAGGGAGAAACGTCTGGAAGAAACGCCAGTTATAGACCACGGCCACATAGCCCGGAATCTTTTACTACCATATTATTATTATTATTATTATTATTATTATTATTATTATTATTATTATTATTATTATTATTATTATTATTATTATTATTATCATTACTTATTGGTGTCAATTTCTGGACAATAAAGAAAAATGACTTACACCAACCTGACTTTAACCCATATGCATGTAATCCATGTAAGCTAAAGCAGTGAGAAAGATAGAGAGAAAGAGAGAGAGAGAGGAAGACTGAGAGATAAATTTATTATGATTTATATTAATGTCTGTGCTCTTGTGTGGAAGTTCAAAGTATACTGCAATTTTAGTAAAGTATGAATTGGCTCACAGTCTCTAGAGTAGATTTGAATACACAAGTTTCTTGACTGAAGTAAGGAATATTGTAGCGGTGTTAAGTAGACACTTTGTGCGACATTTGCTCGCTCTGGCGGACGTCAATGTAAAACCACTGGGGAATGATAAAGTTAAAATGAAGTAGAAGGCTGGACGAACATCTGCAGTGAAATCTTCTTCTTATTATTACACCTTCAAGACACTTGAGGAAATTAAATGCAAATTAGACCGTGTTCCTTGTGATATCAGTGGCGGATCCGGATTTTGTTTTCTCCTGATTACACGTTTTACAGGAACTCAATTTAAACAAGTATTTAAATTAAGGATAATATAGATAGCATTGAAAGAAATCGTTTAAAATGGTACGAGAATTTATGAAGAATCCCGTTGAAGAGATGGTAAGCAAAGACATGGAAATTGTAGCCACCCGACAGAAAATAATAGTCTAGCACACAGGAATTGCGTAAACGAAGCGAATTCATGAGCAAGTCAATTTATGTTCCTATTTTTCTAGTTTCTTTTTCTTCTTCTTCTTCTTCTTTAGTAGGCGACTACAACCTCATTGAAGTTTTGGCCTCCTCGACAATTTTTCTCCACCTGGATCTATCCTGGATACAGACTGGCCAATTTCCAATTTTCATTTCTAATATATCTTTTATAACATCATCCTGCCAGCTGTTCTGGTGCATATTGGTTTCCATTTGTATATTCTTCTTACAAGCTTGCATTCCTGCATTCTATTCATATATCCAAACCAGCGCAGTGTTTGAGCTTTAATGTGGTTTATTATATTTTTATTTGGGTATTAGATTATTTAATTCAGAGTTCATTCTCGTATACGCCATGTGCCATCGCTTTCTGTAATTGGTCCAAAAATTCTATGTAAGATCTTCCTTTCAAAGATTAATAGTTTTTTATCAGACTCCTTCAGTGCCCATTTTTCACAGCCATAAGTTACAATTGGTCTTATTACTGTATTATGGGGCCTACAGTTTAACTTTAGTTAATCTGGAGACAAGTTTACTTTTGAATAGTATTCTATTTGCATAGTAAGCTTTATTGCCCAAAGAAATTCTTTCAACAATTTCTTCCTCTATATAGTTTTTTCCATTTACAGTTGAACCAAGACATTTATATGATTTTACTTCCTCTATATTTGTATTATTGATGTTCATATTACTTTTTTTTATTTCTTGTTGTACATTTTAAGTATTTTGTTTTGGAACTATTTATTATTAATCCATATTCAACTGATTTTTCTTTCAGCAACTGGAAAGTTTCTATTAGTGTTGGATTTTGCTAGTTTACGGAATAATTTTTCATTTTGTTAAATTGGAGAAACTCAATTTATGATGACAGCTTATTTAAAAGTTTCGCAATGCAGTGAAAATAAATTATGAATAGCCATCATTATTTACCATACGCTTTGTGTATGGATTGTGCAAGGGGGGAAAAATTGGAACAAATAAAAGAAAAACATTTGAAATGGTATGGGCACCTCATAAGAATGGAAGAAAATATAATACCGTAGAAGATATTTGATTGGAAAGATAATGGAAAAAGTAGAAGAGGCAGACCTAGAGAACATGGATATATGGAGTGAGGAGAATTGAGGGAAGAAAATGCTTTAGACAGAAACCTCTTGCGAAAAATCGTTTTAGGTTGAAGGAGAAATATTGTAGTGTGGAACATTTCTATTAAAATATCATCATCATCATCATCATCATCATATTCTTCACGGATTAGGCATTTGTCTGTTCCGATCTCACATCTGTTCAGTCCAGCGCTTTCTTGGTATTCTTAACGATATTCGTCCTCCAGGATAATATATCAGTGCCATCTTTGGTACCCTGTCCTCTGTCATTATTTGCAGATGTTCTATCCAATTGTTACTGTGTTCTTCTGTTTGTTGAAGAAGTGATTGTTGTTTTAGTTCCTCTCTAATATTCTCATTTCTAATATGTTCTTCTCTTGTACAACCTTTCACAGCCCGTAGGAATCTCATTTCCGCTGCCTGAATTTTACGTTTTTCTTTTTTCCTTCAGGACCCAGGCCTCACTTCCATACATCGCCACTGGTAGTGCCATCGTTGAGTACAATATTAGCTGCGTATCGTTTGTTACCTTGTTCCTCGGTGTTCGTCTGATTGTTCCACAAATATGTTTAAATTTCAGCATTTTTCTTATTTACTTCTTGTTCTCCTTCATAAGTTATATCACATCTCAAATACTGGAAGTGTGAAACCTGTTCCAACACTTTATCTTCTATTGCTATTTTGATCTAACTGGGTACCTTCCTTGGAACGCCATTATATTATATCTGGCCATCATTATCATCAATATCATTTCACCTCATTAGAATAAGTTTAGGTTTAAGGCCTCTCCTGGCGCATCATTACCCATCATATCATTGGGACAGCGCGTAATCCCGCCTTCCAGGCGCCCCAACCTCAGAAGTGGGTTACAATACGTCAATGCCAGGAAAGAATACCTTAAATATCGAATGACAAACAGGTGGCATTGAACAAAAAAAAATATATTTTTTACATACATTATTTAATTGATAGACTGCTTAAAATTATTATTATTCTTATTAATTAAATAAAAATAGAACTTACAGTTTTATTTGATTTTCATATTGGCCTTTATGTAAATATTTATATAAATATGAAAATCAATTTTTTTTCTCAAATGCCCCAGGATTGTCTTTTCGACATTCCTGGTTTCTCTCCTGGCATGGCGTACTTGTAATCCACTTCTGAGTTTGGGGCGCCTGGAAGGCGGGGTTACGTTGCCCTGATGATATGATGGGTGATGATGATGATAATGGTGCGCCAGGAGAGTCCCTAATCCAAAGCTTAGCCTAAGATGAATATGAATGATGATGATTGCGATGGCCTATATGATTTCGGGGACCATTTGGGCCTTAAAGTTTTCCTGACATTTGTCTTACAGGTGAGGAAAAACCCCGATAAAAACCTCACCCAGAATAACTGTCCCGACTGGGGATCGAACCCGGGCCCGCTGCGTGACAAGGCAGCACGCTACCCCGAGACCATAGCGGTGGACAAGAAAATCAAATATAATTATATATTTTTGTCATTCGACATATCAGGTATTCTCTCCTGGCATTGGCGTATTGTAACCCACTTCTGAGGTTGGGGCGCCTGGAAGGCGGGGTCACGCTTCCCCAATGATATGATGGTGGATGGACGATAGGTATATAATAGATATATATATATATATATATATATATACAGGGCAAGTCAAATGTGTGCAGGTTTTCAGAAATTTATTATGTGAAATTGTAATGAACACAATAATATCGTGATACATATTGTATGAAAGGTAAAACTCTCAAAGTTTATTTGTCCACCTTCTAGTTTCCCGCGTTCACCCGCAAGAATGTCAACAGCAGAGCATTAAAGGAAAATGGCGTTGACTGGGGATCAGAAGTCTTTCTGTGTGCTTGATTACCATGTAAACAACTCTGTGACTAGTGTTCAACGACATTTCCGTACCAGATACGATTAAAGACCCGCCGGATGGGAGATCCATTCGTACGTGGTACACACAATTTAGGGATTCAGGCTGTATCTGTAAACGAAAATCGACTGGCCGTCCGTCGACGAGTGAAGAGACAGTCGAACGCGTTCGCACATGCTTCGTGCGGAGTCCACAGAAATCCACCTACCGGGGAGCGACAGAACTTCAACTACCACAAAAAACTGTATGGCGGATTCTCCGGAAACGTTTACGGATGAAACCCTACCACTTGCAACTGGTTCAAGCCTTAAAACCCGCCGATTATGCTTTGCGAGCGTCCTTCTGTGTTGATTTTCTCGCATTAATGGAAGAGAATGAGTTCCATGAGAGGGTAGTTTACAGTGATGAAGCGACTTTCCACCTTTCAGGAAAAGTGAATAGACACAATGTAAGGATTTGGGGAACTGGTAACCCCCATGCAACTCTGGAACATCAACGCGATTCTCCGAAAGTGAATGTCTTTTGTGCCATTTCCCATGCAAAGGTTTATGGGCCCTTTTTCTTTCATGAACGTACTGTGAACGGACATGTTTTCCTTGATATGCTACAACAATGGCTCCTTCCGCAGCTTGAAGCGGTATTCCAGATTTCATTCTGCAGTTGGATGTGCCCCTCCACATTACCATGGCAGTGTTCGAGACCATTTGAATACGGCTTTACCACAACGCTGGATAGGCCGTGCATCTCAGGGTGATCAACAACTCATTCATTGGCCACCTCGTTCACCAGATCTAACCCCGTGTGATTTCTTCATGTGGGGTCTTGTAAAGGATCATGTTTACGTACCACCACTTCCAACAACACTGCATGAACTGCGTGCCCGCATCACAGCAGCCATTGCTGATATCGACCGCGGACTGCTACAGAAAGTTTGGCAGGAGATTGAATATCGGCTTGACATCTGTCGTGTAACAAAAGGCGCTCACATAGAACATCTGTGAATATTTAAAAAAAACTTTGAGAGTTTCCTTTCATACAATATGTCTCACAATATTATATGTTCATTTACATTTCACATAATAAATTTTCTGAAACCTGCACAACATTTTGACTTGCCCTGTTATATATATATATATATATATATATATATATATTATATATTAAATATGAAAATCAAATAAAACTGTAAGTTTTATTTATTTTCTATTTATTTATTTATATACAGAATTTTAATGTTTACATATATTTCTGTGCCTAAATTTTTATTTTTGATCTCCACACGTCTCTCTCCATCCAATCCTTGTCCTCCAGTCCCCTTGCTCTCATTCCAGTTCTTATTTCCTCCATCCACGAGTTTCGAGGTCTTCCTCTCCTCCTCCTCCTTCCAGGTGGACACCATTCCAATGTTTTCCTGGGTAATCGTTCTTCTTGCATTCGTCGTACGTGCCCATACCAATTTAATTGCTTATACCGCATATAATCTACTATTGAATAACCAATATTTTTATTTAATTAATAAATATGGATTTTCATCAAGTAAACACCAACTCAATTATTATTATTATTATTATTATTATTATTATTATTATTATTATTATTATTATTATTATTATTGTTTTTAGAGATTGAAGTTAGAATAATTGGAGTGTAGTCAGAAGGTAGTATATGTTGACACGCCCTTGTCTGTCATTGCGCGGATTATGTGATATGTGCAGTTGTTACCGTAAGGACAACATCATTAAGGAACACAACCCCCATCTGCGATGCTCGCTTTCTAACTTAATAGAAACTTCATTGACGTTTATATATTACTTGGAGGGGATGTTCAATAGACTTGTAACCACCGCCTGTTGGATACAGCTTACATCTGCTTTATATTCATAACTTACCATAAAGTAGACTATTGTAAGATAACTTAGTTGCTCAATTTTTTTCTTGAGAAATATGAAGAAAAATCTTATACAAAGTAAGATTTATTTCCTCGTTCTTGGAGAATTTCCTGAATCACTGTACCCAAAACTCAATTTCCCGCACAATTTCCTAATCCTGCATAAAGTAATCTAATTAACACAAACCTTCGGTTATAATATGTTATCCAACATCAGATTCTTCAATGTAACTTCAGTATCTTCACGTAATGTTTGTAGTGTTGATAGAGTTATGTAAGGATATGATAGCTATTGTTTTCAGTTGTAATATTTCTAAAATTAATTGTAATCACTAGGGATACATTTTTAAGATTTAGCGTATATAACTGCAAAATTTTACCATCTTTCAGAAACAAATTGAAAATAAAATTGTTAACAGAAACATCTCAGTAATATTACTTCTAACAATTAATTATTTCTTTTTTCATTATGTAATAAAATAAACTCCTTTCAAAAAACGTTAAACTGAAAATATATAAAACTATTATTCTACCAGTTATATTATATGGGTGCGAAACATGGACTCTTACTTTATGCGAGGAAAGGAGATTAAAAGTATTTGAGAATAAAGTACTTAGGAAAATTTTTGGACCAAAGAGAGATTAACAGACTGGTGAATGGAGAAGACTACATAACAATGAACTACATGGTCTTTATAGGAAGCCAGATATAATAAGAACAGTTAAGTCTCGTAGACTGCGATGGGCAGGACATGTTGCACTATGGGGAATGAAAGAGTTGCATGGAACCTTCTTGTAGGAAAGCCAGAAGGAAGGCGCCCAGTTGGTAGACCAAGAATGAGGTGGGAGAATAACATTAACTATGATTTGAGGGTAGTAGATTGGCATCTTTTAAAATAAATCTAAATTTATATTTGCTCTAAACTCGACTTCACTATTATCCAGTGTAAGATATATATATATATATATTAATTGGTGTTTCCCGTATAATGTATCATATTTATATTATTATTATTATTATTATTATTATTATTATTATTATTATTATTATTATCGTATCATTATTGTTATTACCCTATAAAATGTTGTTTGTATAGGTCGCGCAAGGGATTTTGAAGAATGTCCTTGACCGTAAATCCAATCGGAGAGCCTATCCAGACTGCTCAGCTGTGAATTCTCTGCCTGCCACGCGTACAAACAAAACAGTTCATCTTACAAAACATGTACAGTCCATAGAGAATTATAGTGAGACGCGGATGTGTTGATTTTATATTTTAAACCGTAGACTATAATTAAAATATTTTGTACACTTGCTGCCTGAAGTCTTAAAATTATAGTGCAATGTAAATATCGGGTCTTCTCAACGTGGAGCCGCTACTTATTATAGCCACCCAAATGTCTCATGATGCTGGGTGGGCACCGGTCCCATACTGGCAGAAATTCCTTGAGAACATTTCTTCCCCCATGGAGACTCGAGCCAGCGCAAGTCCAGTAGCTCTGCGCCAAGACATCTTGTCTTAATCACATGGCTAAGGCGCGGGGAAGACTATAGATGGTTTAAATTAAAGTGACATTTAGTGGTTATTTAAAACATTAACAGAGAGATATAAACCAAATATAGTGTGTGTGTATATAAAGATAAAACTTTTGTAGAATCCTATAGCCAACCGGAACCTTAACAAAATATTATAATAATTACACACATATTACAGGAATATTATTATGCCTCAACTAAAAACAACAATAATATATATATTTTCTAACAGAAATATATAATATTGTTAATTATATATATATAGTGAATATACTTCCTCCACGTATAAAGATGTCCTAAACTCACGGGCACTATCGAACCCGTAGGTTCATGGCCGCGCGGACATAAGCTCTCCATACATCCCTATCCTGAGCTAATGTTTTTCAATCATTCCCTGTAAAATCTACGTCCCTCAATTCATAGTTAATGTTATTCTCCCGCCTCATTCTTGGTCTACCAACTGGGTGTTTTCCCTCTGGTTTTCGGACAAGAAGCTTCCATGCACGTATTTCATTCCCCATTCGTGCCACATGTCCTGCCCATCGCAGTCTACGATAAAGATTACCTATATTAATTAATTTTTGTAGCGAGATTTTAAAAATATTTAGCAGTGACTGTATTTGATATTCGCTAGCGAGCAGCTAGCGAGGGGGGAGTTAGCAATGACGTGTGGTACTTCCTATTGGCTGAGACCTACAACTGGTTAGTACAGGACTCGCATCTAAGCTCTCATTACAAATTTCATTCCTCAGGAATCATTGCTACACCTATACATGACATTTACATTTCTACATGTATTGTATCTTTAACTG
This sequence comes from Diploptera punctata, assembly GCA_030220185.1. Lineage (NCBI taxonomy): Eukaryota > Metazoa > Arthropoda > Insecta > Blattodea > Blaberidae > Diploptera > Diploptera punctata. The sequence goes on along the minus strand of JASPKZ010007516.1, from coordinate 1,051,463 downwards.
TTTATAATTAGTATAGTGTATATCTATATTTGTCAAATATTTATTTGTATTTGTGCTGGTTGAGTGGAAGAGAGGGCCTTATGTCCTTAATTCTGCCAGAATAAATAAAGTATTATTATTATTATTATTATTATATTATTATTATTATTATTATTATTATTATACAGGGAATGATTGGAAAGTATTAGCTCAGGATAGGGATGTATGGAGAGCGTATGTCCGCGCGGCCATGCACCTACGGGTTCGATAGTGCCAGTGAGTAAGTAAGTAACTAAGTAATAAAATATTATCTTTGCATAAACATTGAGAAAACTAAGTACCTGTGTATAGGAGAAGAAATGGAAAATATAAATTTCAACAATGGAGAAGAACTAAAACCTAGTATTGAATGCACTTATTTAGGAACAAAGTTAGACCATTCAGGCGATAACACAGTGGAAATTAAAAACAGAATCGCTCAAACAAAACAAGCAATAAATGCTTTAAACTCTGTTTGGTGGAGCAAAAATATTACACAAAATAGAAAATTACAAATATATCAAACCATAATTCAGAGCATTTTAACATATGGTGCTGAAGTCTGGCAAATTCTTACCAGGGAAATGTAAAGAATTTTAAGTACAGAAATGGATGTTTTAAGAAGATCAGCTGGAAAATCTAGAATGGATAGAATACGAAATAAAGAGATAAGGGAAATTATGGGTGTACAAGAGGAGCCGGAATCATAGACATTATAGAAAAGAAAAGATTGCAGTGGTATGGTCATGTCAAAATAATGCCAGAGCAAAGATTGCCAAAAATTGTTATGGAATGGATCCCAATGGAAAGGAGGAAGAGAGGAAGACCGAAGAAAACTTGGATAGAAGGGGTACAAGCAGCTATGAATATCAGAGGAATGGAGGAAGATCAATGGATGAACAGAGAGGAATGGCGTTTGGTTTCCGGAAGACGACGGCAGCTGCCATGATACCGGATGATGATGATGATGATAATAAAATATTATAAGATTTGTCAATATGTTCCTATAGGCGATAGATTAATTCATTAGAGTTTATTACTTTCTTTGTACATATTTTTCTTTTCTTTTTATATATAGTAGATTCGAGCTGTTATTCCTTTGTGTATACATTCTTCCATTAGTTTAATTTTAATTGTATTTAATTTTATTGTTTTATTAGACATTATTTTCATTATTGTTCAGTTTGACAGATAATTAATTAATTAAAACATTTTGTTTGTTCATTCTTACCTCTTAGAGTTGTTTTTGTCGAACATATATTTCAGAGCTTCTTAGCCTGTAATCGCTGACGATGAGGCTAAGAAGCTCTGAAACATATGTTCGACAAAAACAACTCTAAGAGGTAAGAATGAACAGACAAAACGTTTTAATTATTAAACAAACCTCTTAATGTTACTTCCTATTGTATTTTAAAATAGATAATTAATTGTTTAGTATGTACTATTATTGTAAATTTTTGTATTAAAATGTAATATAAGTTTGTCCTGGTGAATGGAAGAGAAGGTCACATGGCCTTAACTCCACCAGGCTAAATAAATCTATTCTAAATAAATCTATTCTATTCTATTTTTTTTTCGTGAGAGTGACATGTTTCCTAAATGTACATAAATGCTTTTTATACAAAAAAAGTGATTGAATTAAAGTTCTTTTTAAGTCATATGTATGCATATTTGTCCATTTATATGTGACAGAGCATATTATAGAAATTTATATTGTTCATATTCGTCATAATTTCACACTTTTAAGAAGTAAAGAACTTTTATCGTACAATTTATTTCTCCGGTCTTCTTTTGAGTTGTTACATTTCTCAGAATTTTGTATCTTGTAAAAATCTATCTTCCTCACCTATTTAGTTTTAATTCATAGGATGAACTTAGGCTGTAGGATATATATGAGCAAATATTTATGTATTGTCTCGCGACAAGCAGGTGGCTACTAATAAAATAGGCTAAAAAGCATACTAAAATATCAAATTTCATACTTTAGTTTGCTTCTCATTTGTATTTTATTCTTAAATAAATAGTTAATTGCCACACTGATTTACTAATTGATTTTACAACTGAAATTATTACATAATTATAATATTATTAGGTCATATTTTTTGTTACATGTATAATTTAGTACATTTTTGGTCATAACTTCATGTGTTTTGAATATTTCGGTGGTTTTAGGTAATACAAATCTTAGCCCTAGTAATCACAATTGTGGTTACGTATTAAAATCTTTAAAACTACAGTATTAATACAAATACCTTTTTATACCCGTCTTCCTCAATTAAAATGGATTTTTGTTTAAACATTTAAGTTAATTGTTTAAAATGATGTAGGTTTTTCAAAACATGTTCCATCTTCGGATGTTATTTGGTCATTAAAGAAATCAGTAATACAAATTTGCCATCATTAAATAAAGAAGACAAAACAAAATTTAAAAAATATTAAAAAAATTCGAACTAAACTTAATAAGCAAAACCTATTACATACAAAAGCTGATAAAGGTAATCTATCTATAATGGCGAGAGTACGCGTGATGACAGGGCATTAGTTCACAAATCATCCAACAAAAGATGCAGGTCAATGTTCCGCTGTGTCGGATAGTTCGTCTATATACTCTGTTCGTTATTAGGATCAGCATCAAAACAAAATATAGAACTTCCTTCTCGCGATTTGTCTCATCGCTCGGATGTACAGTACTTAAGTTTTAGAGAAAATTTCTAATGTACGCGTAGAAGATAGAATAATGCATAAAGTTAAATAAAACAACAATTCAAATGTGATTGGTTAGATATGATTGGCCTAATATTACAAACAAAATGATTAACTTGTCTTTTGAATGGCATGCACTCACCCTACATTCTCCTCTGTATGCAATGGAAGTGCATCACCGATGTAAACTGGTCTGACAAATTGGCGTGAAACAACTGTTGTTCTTGTATTTCTCTCGTTCACACTGTTTTTCATTCTTGTTTTACTTGTTTAACCTTTTTCCCTTATTTACACATACAGTAGTAATAGGACTTTATTAGACTAGAAGTAAGATATATACAATGCTATTTACAAATATCGGTCGCACGGGCAGTAAGCCGTACGTGCTGTTGACAGTCCGTTATAATAAAGTAATAATTGGTAATAGTATAAAGAAAATAAAAAAGAAAACAGTAATATTACAATTACATAAACAAAACACAATAATATTACAACTACATAATAAATACAATAACATTATACGTTAATTACGTAGAATTATTAAGAATTAATGGTATTGCATTATGATAGTATGTATTTATTCATGAATGAGTGCTGTTCTTATTTTCCGCGTTTTGTCCAGAAATTTACCCAAGTTTATCCAATTTTCTGGATTTACCATTAACTCGTAGCATGCCAATCTTTCACGATTTGAATTTAGAAATCTTTCCGGTAATAACTGACGCCTCCGATATTCTAAATCGTTACATTTTGCTAATATCTGTATCTCGTCTTCAAAGCTCCCGCACATTGGACATATTCGCATATCGTGGTCGTCGCTAATTTTTAGAAATTTCCATGCCTCTAGCCTAAACCATAAACACAAGGGCACGACACACACTCAGTCCCAAGGTGGAGATTTAAAATCCCTTACTCCGCCGGGAATCGAACCCGGGTCGCCGGAGTGAAAGGTAGGGACTCTACCCGACTACGCCTCAGCGACGGAATTTTGAAAATGTACCAAGCCAACTCCATCTATATATTGAATACGGAATCCGAAGCACAAAAAGCGTTAGTGTTTGACATTGGAAAACTCTCTCTCTATATCTATCTCTCTCACACACTCATAATCAGATCAGCATTGACTCTAAATCTTCATTATACTGCCAATGAATATTGTAGCATTGAATGGTTTAGATACCGTAATAATTGATATATAACTGACGGTCGTTATACATGGTACAGTGTCTCTGGCAATCTATTTATCCACTCACCCATCCATCCAATTCTAAATTACACGGTTTGTTATTGGTTAATATATTGGTTATGGTGGTATAAACAGGATTGTGCAAAATTCGCCATTTTTATTCCTACAACTCTTCGGCTCAATCTTTTCTAGATAAACATAATAATTTCATTATTCTTAATCTTTAGGCCCTACGACTCAATTTTAAGAGTTTCAGCTTCCTCACAACTTTGTTCTTTATATCTGAAATAATTTATTCGCTTTATTTAAAGAATATTTCACTTATTTATGAACAATTGATATAACTTTTAAATTACCAGAGTATTAATGGGACACGCATTTTTATGTTCTGACAATTAAGATTGTAACATAGCATAAATAGAAGTATGACTTCAGCCTTTTATCTTGGTTCCCTATAAAAACAGTTCAGTAATATGCAAAATGTTATCTGTTCTGAAATATTAACTTTTAGTGAATAATTACAAGGTCACGCATTTTTATGTTCTAAAAGTTAAGATTGCAGCAGAGTATAGTAAGAATTAAGACTTATGTTCTTTTATCTTAGTTCCACATACAAACAGTTCAGTAATAATATTTTATAATATCTGTGTTTCATTCCTTACTTTTTTTAGGCGATGTAATTAGTAAATGTTGTACTCAAGTTTTCATGAATCGGAAATAGACATTACTACATCCAACCTGTCAGATGAAGAAATGAAGGTCATCTGAACAACTGTATTGCAGTTAAATATGAAGATTCTCAGACCTCAAAGTATTGGAGAGCAAGACTTCAGTGTTAGATGCAGCACATTAGACAACAACAACAACATCTAACCTTTTTTTTTTTTGATATTTGAAGAGAAAAATTATACGCTCAGACCGGGACTTGAACCCGGGACCCTTGGTTCTCTAGACCAAGTGCTCTACCAACTGAGCTACCTGAGCAAGTACCGATCTAAACGCAAATCTTTCTCTATATACATTGTAATTCCCATCCACCAAATGCTGTGAAGCCATGCTTCTATCTTGCAAATGGCGGCTCCTTTATTAAGAAGACATATTTGGGAATTATACATTACAGCCAGTACGGCTTTTCCAAGTTTTTCCTTTTCGTTTTACGCTGTTTTTCCTTTATTGTTTTACCTTTTTTTCATTCTCACGTGTAGACACAAGGACAGGACACACACTGGAGATTTATAATCCCTCTCCCGGCCGGAATCGAACCCGGGTCGCTGGAGTGGAAGGTAGGGACTCTACCGACTACGCCACGGCGACGGACAGAATAAATATATATATATATATATATATTTTAAAATTTTTTCTTTCTCGTTTTCTTTCGTTAACACTGTTACCCCTGTTTGTTTTATCTTCGTTAACCTTTTTATCTTATTCGCACATCGAACACAAGGACAGGGCACAAACCCAGACCCAAGGTGGAGATTTAAAATCCCCTACTCCGCCGGGAATCGAACCCGGGTCGCCGGAGTGGAAGGTAGGGACTCTACCGACTGCGCAACGGCGACGGACAATACTGAATTACTTAGTTGCTAAGTAAACAAAAGAAAACGCAATACTGAATTACTTAATTTCTATGCAAACAAAAGAAAACGCAATACAGAATTACTTAGTTGCTATGGAAACAAAAGAAAACGCAATATTGAATTACCTGGTTGCTATACAAACAAAAGAAAACACATTACCGGTATTTGAATATATCCTAAAGTGTGAGATAGATTAAATTGTTACGATTTTCAACTGTTTATCTCTCTCATTGTAATAGTTTATTATTAATTAAATTAATTTAATTATTAGTAGACTTCAATCAATATTAATATTCAATGTCAAAACAGATGTTACATGGCCTAAAAAATGTTTCTTCTTAATGTCTGTTAAGAATAAGTCACAATAATAGAAATGCGGCAAAACCAAAGTTGAGACGAGCATATTTTTCAAAGAAGGAAGTAGGGACATTTTTAAACTTTTTAGGGAATGGAAGATCAAATATATGTATGTTTGTACAAGTTTTTGTTATTGGCTATAAGAAGAAGAATTATCTTTGTGTACAGTAATAAAACCCATGTGCTTGTTCTCAAATTGCAGCTCGGTTACAGAATACATAATATAAAGTTATATTATTGAGAGAAGGAAAATATAAAATATAAATATAGGAGCAAATTTCAAATTATAAAATATACTCTGAAACGTACACTATATACCACAATATACTATTATTTATCACTTTAAAATTTAGATAATTGATTTAATAGTTTTCCTAAAACTATATGTGTTTAGTTTGCTTAGCTAGGGATTGGATCTAATTAATTAATTACATAATTTGGGTCCTAAGTGTCTACTGTGAACAACGAATGGATAGTTCGATAGAATCACGATTTATATGAATGAGACTAATATAACTGCGTTCATAAAAATTGGTCGTTTGAGATGGGCTGGAGATTTATTAAAAATGGAGGAATCGATTCTCTGATCTGAACCAGGAATATGCAAGCGGAGAGAAACACCGAAAAATCAGGTACGAGGGCGATGTAAAGAAGATGCCAGAGCTATTGTGTGAGAAATTGGATGGGTTCGGCAAACAACAGGATCGAATGACGGAGACTTCTTTGGAAAGCCAGGACTTATGGTGGGTTGTAGAGCTAAAGATGGTATTGATGAAATATTTACTATGCTTAGATCCAAAAGTTATATAGAATTTACGAACATAAAGCAAGATAGTAGTATATTGTCTGGTACTGTAAAAACGTATCTTTAAATTAATTTCTATTTTTGTGGAAATAAGTAGTAGTAGTAGTAGTAGTAGTAGGACTTTATTAGAAAAAAAGTAAGATATTTACAAATATGGGTCGCACGGGCAGTACGCCGTACGTGCTGTTGACAGTCCGTTACAATAAAGTAATAATTGGTACTAGTGTAAAAAAATAAACAACAAAAAAAGCAATAACATTACAATTACATTAAGAAAACACAATAATATTACATTTAAATAGTAACAGAATAGCATTATACACTAAAAAATAATAGTTTTAAAAAACTAAAACAGCACGCTTTATTAGAAAACCGAACTCAAAAATGAAAAATAATTTTAATTTCCAACACGCTTGGGATAAATTTAAAGTGGTCAACAAAAATATCTTCTCCAACACATATAGAATAAAACTAGAATTATCAACAAAAAGAAAATAATTTTATCATCAAAAGCGTGGGGTGCTCTATATCAATTAATATATTTGATAATAAACATATATTGGTAAAATTAAAGTCTCTAAGAAGAACATGTAAAAATCATAAAAGGCACCCCACGCTTTTGATGGTAAAATTATTTTCTTTTTGTTGATAATTCTAGTTTTATTCTATATGTGTTGGAGATGATTTTTTTGTTGGCCACTTTAAATTTATCCCAAGCGTGTTGGAAATTAAAATTATATTTCATTTTTGAGTTCGGGTTTCTAATAAAGCGTGTTGTTTTAGTTTTTTAAAACTATTATTTATTTTTTTATTTTTTAGTTTTAATATTTTACAGAATAAGATAAGAATGTAAATATCTTTAAATTCCATACTATTGTAGAATGAGCTAAAAGTATTACGCTTCTAAAAAGTCCTCCCCTGCCGGATTCGAACCAGCGACCTATGGATTACTGAAATTATATACTACTAGTTCACCGCTCTACCAACTGAGCTCTTACAACGATTGACTAAAAAGTCGACAAGTCTGTAACCTATTATACCAGTTTTTTTTTTTTTTGATTTTCAGATGATTCTGGCCAGGAATTTAGAAATAAAATATGACATTATTGTAGTGTCATGGGTCCTTTACAAGCATACAAAGTTTCAAGTCGATCCAATGTTTCTACGTGGGTGAAAATCGTGTTCAAAGATTCCGTTACATAAATACAAAACACTTTTTTCGATTTTATGATGATTCTGGCCAGGATTTTACAAAATAAATATGAAATTATTGTATTGTCACGGGTTCTTTACAAGTATACAAAGTTTCAAGTCGATCCAATATCTCTAAGTGGGTGAAAATCGCGTTGAAAGATTCCATTACATAGATAGATAGATAGATAGATACATACATACAGGTCAAGCTAATATAAAGCGTGTAAAAACATTAACATTACAATTACATAAACAAAACACAATAATATTACAATTAAATAATAACACAATAGCATTATACACTAATTAATTTATATATAATTGTTAAGAATTAATGGTATTGCATTTTGATAACATATATTTATTCATGAATGAGTGTTGTCCTTATTTTCCCCGTTTTGTCCAGAAATTTACCGAGGTTTATCCAATTTTCTGGATTTATCAATAACTCGTAGCATGCCAATCTTTCCCGATTTGAATTTATAAATCTTTCCGGTAATAACTGACATCTCCAATATTCTAAATCATTACATTTTTCTAATATATGTATCTCATCTTCAAAGTTCCGCGTTTTGTCCAGAAATTTACCGAGGTTTATCCAATTTTCTGGATTTATCAATAACTCGTAGCATGCCAATCTTTCCCGATTTGAATTTATAAATCTTTCCGGTAATAACTGACATCTCCAATATTCTAAATCATTACATTTTCCTAATATATGTATCTCATCTTCAAAGTTCCCGCACATTGGACATATTCGCATATCGTGATCGTCGATAATTTTTAGAAATTTCCATACCCCTAGCCTAAACCAAGCAAGCCCTGATCTCTCCTTAAATCCTAGGTTGAGTATATACGATTCTTTTCCCCAGACGTGTTTTAGGTCTCTTTATAAACACAGTGAGCGTTTTCGTGTACATTCGGCGAAAGTATCTTGTTGGTTTATATCTAAGTACCTCCTCCTCATTTTTCTCCACACGTTCTTGCGATTTTCAGTCCCTTTTTCCCATATCCAGCCCATCCCAATCTTTTAGAGTTCTCTCCTAACCTCGTCTGCCCAAAATTTAACATCTATGTTTTTAATTTGGTGGTCGTAACAAATTGCTCTAAGCATTGTTTGTTCACCTTGGATTACTCGCAACCAGTATTTGAGTACACGAATTTTACAGTTAATGTCGTCCTGGAATGACCCGAATTCATATAAAATTCCACAGTTAGAAACGGCCTTACTAAGTCCTGTAATATATTTTAGAAAATGCGTATATACCTTATTTAGTACTTCCGTTCTTTGTAAACCCCAAATCTCACTACCATAGTGCATTACTGGCCTGACCATCGCTCCATACATTTTTTTCTAATGTGCTGACAGGAATATCAGGCACTCCACCCAGAATACCGAGTACACTGTTAAGTTGTCCCCTCCCTTTAAATAATGCTATATCAATATGCTTTTTCCACTTCCTGTTCATTTTCAACGCCGTCCCAAGATATTCAAAATGTTTCACGTTTTGAAATACTTGATCTCTGCATTTCCATTCCTCTGCTCTACCATAAACCGTCCCATTTTTAAAGGTCATTGTTTTTGTCTTACTAACATTTACAGTCAATCCCCAATTCCTACAGTATATTCCAGTAGGTCAAGACCTCTTTGCAATCCCTTGATTGTCTTGGAACAGATAATTAAATCATCTGCATACAACAGGACTGGGACTTTAACATTTCTTATCTCCGGAGCCTCAATTTCTCCTTCTAGCAATACGTCTACAATATCATCAACGAATAGATTAAATAGCATTGGTGATAAAATGCAACCTTGTCTCACTCCCGATTGGCTTCACTGCTCTCTGCCCTTGGTCTACTATGCAATATACAGAATGCCGCATAAGTCAATTATTCGATAATGCAAATATATTATTTTCTGTAGCTTACATTCTTTACAAAAACAACTACCGAAATTGTTCAAAGTGACATCCATATTGTTTAAGCAATTATGACGTCGTTTTAACACTGATTTGCAGATGTTATCACTCATTTTCCCATTATTACCAAAAGTGTTTTCAAATTCCTGTTCAATCAAATTGCGGAAATGCTGTAGGTTTAATAATGGTTTTGTACTGAAAACTTTGTACTTCAAAATTCCTCAGATTGAAAAATCACATAGCGTGAGGTCTGGTGATCTAAGTGGCCAATCGATTTTACCACGCCATCTAATCCACTCTTCAAATTGGCCATCCAATAATGCACGGACATTTAATCCATAGTGCGGTGGGGCACCATCTTGATGCCAAACATGGTTGTTTCGTACTGCTTCAAACATAAAGCTGTTGTCTAAATTAAAATATAAAATTATGAAATATTTACCTAAAAGGTCCGTCTCAACTATATGATTTATTTATCTGTAGCGCTTTCGGGACTAGTCCCATCATCAGCAGAATTCAAAACTGGTGTTTCACCCAAGATCTGGTAGAGGGGGTTACACGCACTGGGTGCGCTTTCATTTATCAGATGGTCGTTGTTGTCAATTGGCATCAACATTTCCATCTCCTCAAGTACGTTTATCTTAGCTGGATTATTTTCTATGTGCATTGTTGTTAGGGTGTTTTCAATATCTAACATACGATGTCCTTCATGGATAACGTGTTTTGATAGCTTGTTGTCTAATTCTATCATATCTTCATTTCTTCACATTGGAAGGTACCTATTGGAAGTCACGTTTACAGACACGATTCTGGACAATATGTATTCCCTTGTTAGCAAATTACCTCAAGCAGTCTTGTTTGAGATTATATTCCGAAAGTCCCGTATTCAAACCTCAGTTTCAAGCAATCTGATTTTTTTTCCTCGCAACCATGTGCAGTGGTTAACTGAGTTATTCCGCACCCTTTGTACTAAAAAAAAATTAGTCTGTCATATCTCTTATGTAGACACAAAATATTAAATTTATGATTGGAACTTGATCGCCACATCTAATGATGAAATACCTACCCTCAAGAAAACCAAGTAAGGTCGCACACTGATGTAACACCTAGACCATCCTTATCAGACCGGAACAAGCCACTAGATTGAAACTTGTTTGCAATATCATGATGATATATTAGTACATTCATCAATGAATCGATTATTAAAGTAATGGTTAGTATGTTTAATCCATTCGTCTCAAAAGACGAGGTAGACTCGCTGCCAGTTAAATAGCCTTCAACTCAAAAACGAGGTACACTCGCTTAACTCTTCTGTTATGTATTTTGCAATATTGTGTACATCCCTTGGCAGAATAATCTTGTGTTACTATTTATAAATAGTACAGGAATGTGTTTTGGTCTTCACACTTACTGTGATCTCAAGTGCCGTTATATTTTGTTTGTTTTGAATGTCTGAAGATTAATTCACTGGCACTATCGAACCCGTAGGTTCATGGCCGTGCGGACATCAGTTCTCCATACATACCTATCCTGAGCCAATGTTTTTCAATCATCCCCTGTATAACCTACTTCCCACCTCATTCTTGGTTTACCAACTAGGCGTTTTCCCTCTGGTTTTCCTACTAGAAGCTTCCATGCACGTCTTTCATTTCCCATTCGTGCTACATGTCCTGCCCATCGCAGTCTACGAGACTTAACTGTTCTCATTATATCTGGCTTCCTATAAAGACCATGTAATTCACTGTTATACAGTCTTCTCCATTTACCTGCCTGTTCATCTCTCTTAGGTCCAAACATTTTCCTAAGAACTTTATTCTCAAATACTTGTAATCTCCTTTTCTCCCTTAAAGTAAGAGTCCATATTTCGCTTCCATATAATATAACTGGTAGAATAATTGTTTTATATATTTTTAGTTTAATGTTTTTTCAAAGGAATTAGGACGTCAAGAGTCTCTGTAATGCATAATAGCATGCATTTCCAGAATTGAGCCTATGTTTAATTCCCTTGTGCCTCTCATTTCTGTTTGTGATTATTGTTCCTAGGTATTTTAATTCAGCCACTTCCTCAAAAATTTCCCTCATTTGTCATTAGCTGTCCATTTCCATTATATAATGTATTTCTACGTGTGACCATATATTTAGTTTTATTGATATTTATTTCTAGTCCCAATTTGTTAGTGTTACCCAGTAGTGTGTGCGTGTTGGCCTTTAGTATCTCCTCGCTATCGCCCAATAGTACTACATTATGAGCATAAACTAACAGCTTATTAATACCATTGCATTATAGGCCTTCTTCATCCTCTAAAGATCTGATGGCATGCTCTAGTACAAAATTAAATAGTAGAGGAGATAGTGAATCTCCTTGCTTCAACCCATTGTGGATTTCAAAAGTAACCGAAAACTGTTTGCCTTCACGCACCCTACTCTCTGTGCCATTTAGACACATTCGTATAAGTCTAACTAACATTATAGGAATTCCATGAATGTCTGAAGATAAACAATATAATTTACGATAACTTAAATCCGGTTTCTAGGGAAATGTATTGAGCATTTAAACTTGAAGAGAACGGTTTAATATGAAAAAGGAGGCACAACAGACGAGAAGGATGCGCTCGCAATGGTGTATCAGCGAATAACTGTTATTGGGATAGAGTTGCAGTTAGGCTTATCCGTAGCAGAATAATACGTTATATGTAAGGGAGTGATAATTTGATTGCACTTTGCGTCACTAGGAAATACGATTATCTCATAAATGTGCTTTCGATCTGTGATTATGAAGTGTGTACTATTGGTTCTAATATGTGTAATATCTGTTAGATAGCTAATACATATTAATCATTTGAACACGCACATTTGCATATTACCTCGTTTCAATTCCATAAAGTGTTTCTTTCTTATCCTACGATTAATATCTGAATTTCTAATGTATCCGGTAATACACACACAAATATCCAAACATAGTATTTCTGCCCGAGGGCAGATCTTTCACTACAGTCATAGCATTTTCTAATAAGTTATATATTTATAGAATACATGATAAACCTGATCATCAAAAAATTAAAATATATATACAGTCAATATGGCCATTTCACCAATTAATGTTTAAAAAGGTCAACAAGTTTCCACAGCCAAGCTGTCATTCTCAAGACCAGATATTGACTGAAGACAAAATTATCAATTTTGTCTTCAGTCAATATCTGGTCTTGAGAATGACAGCTTGGCTGTGGAAACTTGTTGACCTTTTTAAACATTAATTGGTGAAATGGGCATATTGACTGTATATATATTTTAATATTTGATCACCAAGAAGATCACTTGTGTATTAAAATCAAAAAATTGTTTTTCTCAAAAAAATACAGAAACTTTAGGTTATTCTTTAGATTTAAAAAAACATTAAAAAACGTCTATTAATCACTTAATAAAAAAAATTAAAGGAAAACCAGAACAAAATATGATTGAGAATTTAATTCTTCGAGCAATGAGTAAAGCTAAATATTCCACAAAAACAGCTTTACCATAGGTGTGGTAGCTTCCCGTTGTTTCGACACCGGTGAAGGATGATGATGATTATGATAAGAATGAATGATGATGGCCGGATGATTTTCGAGCACCGTTTGGCCCTAAGATTCTTGATATTTGTCTTATAGGCGAGGAAAAACCCCGAAAAAACCTCACTCTGGTAGCTTGTCCCGATCGGGGATCGAACCCGGGCCCCGTAAGAAACTTTCGCCTTCTGAATGTAGATAATCTTGCATCTTTACCAATAAATACATTTATCCAAATCATTCCGCTCCGTGACAAGACAGCACGCTACCTCGAGACCACAGCGGTGGACACACACACACACACACACACACACACACATATATATAAGCCTACTGACTCAAGCATTCATTTTTCTTTTCATATATATATATATATATATATATATATATACACACCATCTTACATTTGGAAAAAAAGTTTAGTTTACATTTACCAAGAATTATTCTAAGTTATACAGAATCATATTGCGCATGCGCAAACGCTTAAAGAAACTTCTGCTAGACGGCGGACATATGTGTGAAAGGAATATGACTAAATATCGCAATTAATTCACAAACGTTTATAAGATATGGGTGTATACCAACGTTCCTCTTCCTACTCTAAGAAAATAAATGACATGCATATTATTTGATGAAGTGTAAATTAATATGACGTAAACTAACTTGTCCCATCGGAATCAAACAAAATAAAGTGAATGAACATCGATTTCTTAAAATACATTTTCGAATGTAGGTCATTCCGCTTTCACAGACATCTCTGCCTCTAGCGGAAGTTTCTTCTAAGCGTTCGCGCATGTGCACAACGATTCTGGAGAACTTTGAGGAAATTATTGTGTGCGTAAATAAATATTTAGTAATTGTAAAAATATACTCTTACACCATTTACTCAATTGATATTTTAGTAAATTAAATAAATTTTAAGTATTTAAGAATATATTAAAATTTATATATTTATCCCAGTATTGAGAGAACGGCACACTCTTCAAATCTAGACTTCTACCTATTATAGGATTCCTTATATCTAAAGATTAAGCTGGATTGGACACATGTATAGAAGGATGATGAAAGATATTTTAAAAAATCACCAAATGGAAGCAATTAATCCCTAAATATATTGGACGACCAAAAAAGATGGGAAACTGGTGTTATAAATTATGTAAAATTGATGAAGATAGAAAATTGGAACAAATGTGTCCAGGATAGAAAAGTGTAGAAAGAACTTGTTGAGAAGGCCAAAACATTCTCCAATTGAAATTGTAGCGCCTTATTAAGAAGAAGAATACATCTAACTACTCCGCACCAGCTCGGGAGTTGCTTCATAAATTTAAAAAAAAAAAGTTTTTATAATAAAACATATTTTATACTAATAATAAATAGATATTTCCTTTACAAAGAATTAGATAGAGGATTTACAGAAGAGTTGAGATATTGACGGCTATTGCGAAATTTCAAAACTAATTCGTAATACGTAAAAAAATATGTCATATGTTCCATTATTTTAATAAATGAAATTATTAAAATATATACTAAATATTCAATCATTGATAGGTTATAGTCCACCGCTGCAGTCTAGAGGCAGTATGCTGCATTGTCACACAGCGGGCCCGGGTTCGATCCCCGGTCGGGGCAGTTTTTCTGGGTGAGGTTTTTATCGGGGGTTTTCCTCACCTGTAAGACAAATGTCAGGAAAACTTTAAGGCTAAAAGGTCCCCATCATCATCATCATCATCATCATCATCCTCCTTCACCGGTGTGGAAAGCAACGTGAAGCTACCACACCTATAATTCCCTAGTAAAGCTGCAAAGCATAGCATGAAAATGGTATGATTGCAGTGAAGGGCCTGCCTTCGGGCAGAATTACTATGGATGGATGGATGGATAGATTATAAAAGGATATCCTTAAAATATGCTCACAATGAACTGCCTCATAGTGTTATGTTACGTTCATCACTACCAGAAGAATTACAAGGTAAAATACACCGTGTTCCAAAATGATGGACGGAATTTTAAGTAGTTGGTATAGCTTTACAAAGGAAATTGGATGCGTGATTATTTGCTATAATGAAAGCAAAACTGTGAAAGTTTCATATCCTGAATGCAGTAATTCGTTTTTTGTCATTATTATGTCACAGCATTAAATTTGTGAAAATGGCGATTCCTGTACAGAAGTCATTCTGTGTTGAAATTTGCGAGGTCTGGTTCCATTGTTGCAGTGCAGCGAACTTTCCGACGACAATTTGGAATTGATCCTCCAACAGATAAAATTATCAGCCGATGGTATAAACAGTTAGAAACAACTAGATGTATCTGTAAAAGGAAAAGTCCAGGACGTCCACGAACACCAAATGACGCGTCAGTCCGGATGGCATGATTTATTCCCATACCCTCCACGGTCTCCCGATCTAACACCTTGTGATTTCTTCCTGTGGGGGTATGTGAAGGATCATATTTACGTACCACCGCTTCTGGTCGACCTTCCAGACTTGAGAAGGATTGTTGCTGCTGTTGAATCTATTACTCAAAATATGCTGACCAAGATTTGGGAGGAATTCGACTATCCGCTAGATGTGTGCCTTGTGACGAAAGATGCTCACATCGAACACTTATAAAGTATGTTAAGAAAACTCGAAGAGTTTCTCTTTAATCCCATGTAAGTTGTGTTCTTATATATATCATGTAAGAGAAATTAAATAACTTTGAAACCCGTCCATCTTTTTGGAACAGCCTGTATAATTGAAAGTTACATATCTAATTTAAGTAGGGCTTAGTAAGAAATGTTAATCTTTGCATGAACTGATTGTTGCGAATGTGTGTTCAGCCATTTGGAATATTACTTGTAACAATGAAATAAATGAATGTGCTTCATTCACTACTGCCAATTGACAAAATGAAGTGCGGATTATACCATAGCTCTGAAAATCACATTGTTCCTATTTGATAGTATTTATTTCAGTTAATTTTATGATGGATTAAGTATTGATGATATAAGCTTCTATTTCATATTGTCATCCTTGTTTGTTTACTTGTAAAATTAAAAATATACTTTTCTTTGGTTTATTCATATTTTGGTGTAATTTGCTTTCTTATATATACAGGGTCAACGGTAATTACACCGAAAAAACTTTATGGACTGATTTCTGACTGGAAGTGAAAGGAAAAAAGGTGCTATAAATATGTGTCCGGAAATGAACCATGTGGTGTGCAACGACAAGAAATCGTCCTGGCACACAGTACATAGCGTAATCGCATCCAGGCCACAACAGATGTTCAAAGTGGTCTCCATGGACTGCAATGCACGCGTTCACACTTAGTATCAGGGACTGTCTCACTCTTTCGCATGTTCCGGCCTGATTCCGAATAGGGTACAGGCGACATGGACACGCTCTTGAAGGGTATGCACATCAGGAACTGGTTCAGCGTACACAACCTTTTCAGATGCCCCCAGAGGTAAAACAAAATCCAGGGGGTTAAGTCCAATGATCTAGCAGGCCATGCAACATGTCCGAGAGAATAATGCCACTCGTCAGTGTGCCATCTACCGTGGTAACGATGCATTTATGGACACTTATTCATAGGACTTTTTTGCCTCCATTTTCAGTCAGGAATCAGTCTCTGCAGTTTGTCGATGTAATTAATACTCATCCTGCATATATATATATATATATATATATATGAAAGTTTTCTTGGGTTTTCCGCGTCTTGGATTCAAGTTCGGCCTCTGGCCACTGATTCCGACATTTCGGCATGATCCCACATGCCATTATCAAGGAATTATAAGTTCAAGTCACAGGTGTAGGTCTTATATAATAAAATAATAATAACATAATCATTCCTTGATAATGGCATATGGGATCATGCCGAAACGTCGGAATCAGTGGCTAGAGGCCGAACTTGAATCCAAGACGCGGAAAACCCAAGAAAACTTTCATATTCATACATGTATCCGCGAAAATCTGCAATATAACACACACACACACACACACTTACTCACTTACTTACTTACTCACTGGCACTATCGAACCCGTAGGTTAATGGCCGCATGGACATAAGCTCTCCATACATTCCTATCCAGAGCTAATGCTTTCCAATCATTCCCTGTATAATCTTCTTCCCTCAAATCATAGTTAATGTTATTCTCCCACCTCATTCTTGGTCTACCAACTGGGAGTTTTCCCTCTGGCTTTCCTACAAGAAGCCTCCATGCAAGTCTTTCATTCCCCATACGTGCAACATGTCCTGCCCATCGCAGTCTGCGAGACTTAACTGTTCTTATTATATCTGGCTTCCCATAAAGACCATGTAGTTCATTGTTATGTAGTCTTCTCCATTCACCCGTCTGTTCATCTCTCTTTGGTCCAAACATATTCCTAAGAACTTTATTCTCAAATACTTGTAATCTCCTTTCCTCCCTTAAAGTAAGAGTCCATGTTTCGCACCCATATACGTAATATAACTGGTAGAATAATAGTTTTATATATTTTCAGTTTAACGTTTTTTTGAAAGGAGTTGTGACATCAAGAGTACACACACACACACACACACACACACACACACACACACACACACATATATATATATATATACAGGGTGGACCGCTCGAATGGACCTAATTTCAATTGCTTGTTACTGGCAAACGGTTGAAGATAGAAACTTAAAACAACGTTCATAGTACAGAAAAACTCACCAAGTTTCGAATCCTGTCGGTAGATGGCACAAAGATACGTTTCTCGTTCTTAGATTTAATTGTTTGTGAAAATGGCGACTCCGCAGATGAAAGCGCAAGCTGTTTTGTGGTATGCGGAGTTTAAATCAATCATTAGAGTTCAAAGGGAGTTCCGGCGTGTGTTTAACCGTGATGCTCCAACTGCTAGAAGCATAAAGAAGTGGCGTGATACATTATTAGCTACAGGATCTGTGTTGAAGAAGCATGGTGGTGGTCGCAGAGCATCCGATGAAATGGTAGCAAATGTTCAAGCCGCATTTGAGCGAAGCCCCCGGAAGTCATTAAGAAGAGCTTCGCGGGAACTTCAATACCAAAATCGACATTACAACGGATTGTCCACAAACGCCTCAAACTGCACGCATATAAAGTGCAGTTAGTGCAACGTCTGGAGCCGAATGACATGCCGAAACGAGTGGAATTCGCCAATACGATGCTGGACCGTCTCGGCGCTGATCCTGACATCATGACCAAGATTTTCTTCTCGGACGAAGCCACTTTCCATTTGTCAGGCAAGGTAAACCGGCATAATGTGCGGATCTGGGGATCGGAGAATCCTCACGCTATTCAAGAGCATGTTCGTGATAGTCCGAAGATGAATGTTTGGTGCAGTTTGTCACATAATAAGGTCATTGGACCGTTTTTCTTCGCCGAGAAAACTGTTCGTGGTACCACATATCTTGACATGCTGGAGCAGTTCTTCTTTCCACAAATTGAACAACTGCAGCCTAACATCGTTTTCCAGCAAGATGGTGCTCCTCCCCACTGGTCCAATGAAGTTCGTACGACTTTGGACAACATTTTCCCTGGCCGTTGGATTGGTAGGGGAGGACCAATCGCGTGGCCCCCGAGATCTCCCGATTTAACACCACTGGATTTCTTTCTCTGGGGCTATGTCAAAGATAAAGTTTACACCACCCCAGTCAAAGACCTTCGTGATCTTCGTGAGCGCATCATAGAGGCTATTGAGAACATTCCAGAAGACATACTCCAACGTACTTGGCAAGAAATTGTTCATCGCTTTGATATCGTCACAGTGACTGCTGGGGCTCATATAGAGATGTGGTGATCTGGATATCAAAACTTGGTGAGTTTTTCTGTAATATGAACGTTGTTTTAAGTTTCTATCTTCAACCGTTTGCCCGTAACAAGCAATTGAAATTAGGTCCATTCGAGCGGTCCACCCTGTATATATCACAGTTCATGGTGCCGTAATATTTCATTAATTGACCATTTTTAAGACCAAATGAAGATCAGCGTGCAATAATATTATAAGGGAACAAAGAATTAAACAGTACCAACTAAATTGGAAACACCACCTTGAAATAATGAGTTCAAATCGGATCCCCAAAGCTGTTTATAATTATATACCAAGAGGACAAAGATCTCTGGACTATCCTATGAAACGCTGGAGGGAAATTTTTCTATAGGATCGTAACAGGCCTTGGCCTAATACTTGGAAGGAAGAAAAAGAGAAGATATTTTGGAATTTAATCTAGGAATATGATGCACAATCTAGCAATTTAAAATGATACCACAATAAAAAAATTGAATTTATTAATTAATTTTGTAATAGAGAGAAGCAAATCGATTTTATCTTTAAAGTCCATCAGATGTAAAAGGTTTGTATGTGATTACAGTTGGGAGCCAATATTCCAAATGCTTGTTTGAAATTGTTATGTAAACAGGAGCTTCGTATCATGTTTATATATAATATCAAACATGCGTTTATAATACAGTATCATCCTACTGTTTACATAATCAAACAATATGTCCACAATCTGACCTTTGATACAGGCTCATAAGCTTCTCAAAAAATATGATTAGAATTTAGAGGCTGGCATTGGGAGCCCTAAAATTGTCAAAATATGTGCTAATGACTTAAAATATTCAAAATATGCCCTCAAATAAATATATATACCCCATACGTCCCGCGTGGGGCAGGGTGTTCCATAGCGGGAGCTTCTTAGGCAAGCTAATTTAGTTAAGCTTATTTACCTACATATGTCAACGAGTGGCATGTGGTTAGCACATATTCTCATTGAAACATAGCTTATAAAACAGAAAACAAATTAAACAACATAACATACAATGACACAGAGAATTTGATAATAATAAAACATGGGTAACATTAACATACACGGGAAATGAAACCATAAAATTAGCCAGAACTTTGAAAAAAAAACATCAACATAGTTTATAAAACAGAAAACATATTAAACAACATAATATACAATGGCGTAGAAGAACAGCAAATTTAACAACAAGGGAGTTGCTTATATAGCTCAGTATAGGGATGTATGGAGAGCTTATGTCCGTGCGGCCATGAATCTACGGGTTCGATAGTGCCAGTGAATTAGTTAGTTAGTTAAAAAAAAAGTGATCCCACAACAGCCCCGGAGGCCCTTGGGGTAGTAGGAGGTTAAGGCTCCCACTTTTTCTAGACAATCGGCACTTTATGTCAGCCGGGTTGTCAGCCCTGCGTGACGGCCGCCTTTACCCCAGAACAAGCGTCTGGTACTCATTTCCGTTAGAGGCTGAGTCGACCCCAGGGCCAATTTGCCGCCAGAGGGTTTGGGTCATTTTAAAAATCCTGACCCCAAAGGGACTTGAACCCTCGACCCTCCGGCTTGTAGCTCAGTGCCTTAACCACTAAGCTACGGCGTGCCCCAGTTAGTTAGTTAATAGATCAGAAATTGATAGTAGATTCTTAGAAATCGTTC
The DNA here is from genome assembly GCA_030220185.1 of Diploptera punctata. NCBI lineage: Eukaryota > Metazoa > Arthropoda > Insecta > Blattodea > Blaberidae > Diploptera > Diploptera punctata. The sequence goes on along the minus strand of JASPKZ010007516.1, from coordinate 1,030,713 downwards.
ACTTGATAGGCCAGTGTTTTATAGGCATTCCAGTTCTCATAAAAATCCCTTCCATTTAACAGATTTATATTAGTTTAAAAATTTAAATCCATCAGCCTATCAGTGTATATTGTGACGGGTTGTAGTAGCGTCGTTTAAAATGCGCGGGCCGGCGAGAGAAACCTCGCATTGGTGGACTGGATTGGCGAATAGCCAATCGCGAGTCGTGGAATCCACCGAATTTTCTTGGCTGATAGCCAGAGAGTTCTACGAACATCTATTCCCCCGTTCGAGAAACATCGGAAGACGAGAGGGTTCCATGTCGAAACATCTCGTTCATGGACCAGGAAATTTCCGTCTACTCACCTATAAATATGTGGCGAGAACGCCCCCCCCCCGACATTACTCCATTAAATTGTTTATTAATCTTTTCAAATTTATTATTTTAAAACATATAATTTCACAAATTCAAACCACTCTGCCAAGGTTTTTGGTGGTTTTCCTTGGCGATAAGGTAAATGCCGGAGTGGATCCCTAGAGTCCACCAGTAAATTTAATTCCCTATAAAATTTTTTAATTACCTTAACATATGCTAATTTAATTATAAATCTATTTAATTATACACTTATTTTATCTTAATTCAGTTTTCAAAATTCTAAATTCACGCTAATCAATGATCAACCTAGCCCGGAAATGGTCGTTTCTCATTGGAGGGTGGGACTCTGGGGGCGTGGTCGGGTCGTCCTCGACTCACGGGATCGCAGACTACGTCCGCGGCTGCCGCAGGTTTTCCTCTTGGCTTGGCATCATGAACATCAGCAGCAGCAGACCAGCAGCACAGACTGACCAGAAAAGCTTCAACGCCACGCTCCATCACCCAGGACACTCCCTTAACTGCGAACTGGCGTACAGGCAGATATGATACTCGATCTGAGGCTTAGAAAAATTCACTTTTTTCCGACAGAATTAATAAATAAATCCCTACGAATATCCAAAAACCCTGGGCTGAAGAGGCCATCAATAAGACCCTAAAACAGTCTGGAAGGGGCAGAATTTTTCTGTGCTTCCAATCCTACTCCTAGAAGGACCCCCAGTCTTATGTTGGATGGCGAGAAGTTAAATTGTGCGTGGAACTGTGAGGAAGGATTGTGTCTGTACCTGTGTTAGAAGTGATTATCTGATAAACTTTATAAAAATAATAGTTGTTTCATCAAAGTGTGATTGAAGATTTAGTGATAATTGTAAGGAGGAAATAAAGTGAAAAGAATTCTTCTCCTTCTTCTTCTTCACTTCCTGGTTTAGGCAAGAGTTGCCTGTTCCGTCTTCACTAATAGATCTAAGACCATCTCTTTCGAGGACGTCCGACATCTCTTGTTCCTCTTGGAAAATAATGGAAGATTTTATTTGGTAATCTACTTTCTTCCATTCCTTCTACATGTTCTTTCCATTGTATATTGTTGTTAAATATCTTTTCTTTTATGGAGTAGATCTGCATTTCTTCACGGATACCCTCGTTTCTTATCTGGTCCATTCTAGTGCAGCCTTTTACTCTTCTTAAAAATTTCATCTCTGCTGCTTGGAATTTACTTTCTTGTTTGGTAGTGGTAATCCAAGATTCACTCCCATACAAAAGGACAGGGACAGCCATTGTTTTATAAAATTTTAATTTTGTTTGTTTATGGGCTTTATTATTCAATGTTCTATTATTCAATGTTCATTGTACCACAAATAGCTTGAAACGGATGTGTTTGTGTTCAATATTATTATCATACCCATAGCTGATGTCACATCCTAAATATTTAAAGTGGGATACTTGTTCAATAATTTCGTCTCTAATTACTATTTTTGCACGCAGAGTATTTCTTCCACAAAATGCTATTACTTTTGTTTTACTTATTGAGATTTTAAAATTATAATCGCTACATATTGCATTTAGTTTGTAAGCAGCCAATTGTAACAGATCTTCATTATGGTGTAGAAAAGAAGAATATTATATACCAATTCTGTATTCATTTAAGTCCAAATAAGTTAAAGGAAAACTCCGTGTCATCAGTGACAATATGATATAATTGCTTCATCATCAAATATCTAGCTCTCCTGATAAATATTTAAAAATGTCCATTTTGGCCATAACTGAGAGAAAGCAATACCGTTTTTTTTTCGTTTTGATATGCACAGAGTGTTGAGATGGGACTTATCATTTAATTATTGTGTTTTCAATTGAAATTTTAATGAAGTGTAACTGTGATAATATTTAACTGCCGGTATCAATCAGCTTATTGGCTGGTTGCATACACTCCAGGGTATGTGAATTATTACTCAGCATTGCGATTCGACATAATGAATCTAATTGATTGTACCGAACCTCAGGGAACATAGAAAAATTCATGCTGCAGGTCATAACTATTCTCTCTTCAGGATCATAATGTACTGCCATATTCCATTACTGAAATTGATACCCCAAGATTTTAAAAACTTGAGACATGCTTGAGGCTCGTAAACTTCTTCTTCTTCTTCTGCTTCTTCTTCCTTTCCAGGATTAGGTCAATCCGACCTGTTCCAGTCTCAAGTCCATCGTTTCCTTGGCCGTCCTAAAGATCTTTTCCCGTGTGGTTTGTAGGCGTTGATCTTTTTGGGTAATCTTATATTGCTCATTATGTCTAAACGTTCTTTCCATTGGTATTTGTGCTCTTCTAGTTTATCAACTATTGAAAATATCTCCAGTTCATTTCTTATTGATTCTTTGTGTAATCTATCCATGCGTGTAAATCCTTTTACAGATCTTAAAAATTTCATTTCAGTGGCTTGAATGTGTGAGATATCTTTTTTTGTAAGTACCCAAGATTCAAATCCATATAAAAGAACAGGAACAGTCATAATTCTATAAAACCTGAGCTGAGTTTCTCTTCGAGTCTTTCAGAGGGTTCTTCTTATGGTGACACACATAATTTTATATTGGTTTAATTTATTATGTATATATATATCATATATATAATGTTATATCTGAGCCAATATAGTTAAAGTGTGCTATCTGTTCTATTATTTCATTATTGATTACTATATTTGCTCTGACTGGCACTTTGACCTGAAAAGTAATAATTTTACTTTTTTGAAGTTGGGCTCGTAAACTAATAACTTTATTCATTTAGAATTAACATGGACCATGTCAACTTAGAAATATATGGATTTGCCGTTTTGAAAATAACAATCTCTACTCAAAACTAATGGATATACCATAAGAAAATATTGATTAAATACACTAGTCTGCATTATATCAGATGACTGGGAACTAATGGGTGATATTAGTTCACTTTTTTATGCTGATTCGAGAACTGTTATCAGTTTTCTTCTATAATAGGAAGAAGCGCGCACAAGTGTGCATTAGTTTAGGTCTCTGCTGTAGCCAGCAACGATTTTGTTCTCTTTAAAGAGACATTGAAATGATATCTTATTCCATTACTGATATACAGTTTTGAAATGTATTCTACCGACAAATGTTTAAGGTTGTTCAATTTAGTGCATTATTTATTTTACATGGATATAGTGGGGAATTCCATAAGTAATGACAACACTAATATCACATCACAAAAAAATATTTAGGTTATTTTTGACATCACCATCATGAACAATCACGGATTAAGCCCATGTGGCTTGTTCTGGTCTCATAGATTCTCATTCAAAGGTTGAATCCATCTCTTTTTCGGTCTACCAATATTCCTGTCTCCTCTTGGTTTGTAATTAAGTATAATGTTTGGAATCCGACCATCTTTCATTCTTTGAACATGTTCTTTCCAATTTTTTTCTAGATTCTTTATTTTATTTAAATGTTTAAAAATATTTAGCTCATTTCTAATATCTTCACTTGTTCTTTTATCTAGATGTTTGCAGCCAGTCACACTTCTCAGAAATTTCATTTCAGCTGCTTCTATGATAATCTCTTCTCTTCTAGTTAAAACCCAAAATTCACTAGCATACAATAGTAAGGACAATGATTTATGTCAAGTCCTCTGCATTTGTATAAATAAAAAATAGTAAGGGGACTGCCACTGCTTTATACAATTTTGGTTTTGTTTCCATTCTTGTGTTTTTAATTATTATTTTAATTGTGCCACATATAAAATTAAATGTATTCAGTTTGTTAAAGAGATCTTCAATTTTAAAATACGAAATTTCATAACCCACCTATTTAAAATGTTTCACTTGTTAAATGGGTTTTCCCTCCAGAATTATTTTAGCTCTCGCGGTATCTGATCCCTTAAAAGCTAAGATTTTCGTTTTATTTATTGATTATTTTTGACATTACAAACTTAATTTATAGTCTCTTGCCAAGTCAAATATACGTTGCCAAATTCTAGGAAAGTCCACTGCTGTGGTCTCTAGGTAGCGTGCTGCCTTGTCACGCAGCGGGCCCGGGTTCGATCCCCGGTCGGGGCAGTTTTTCTGGGTGAGGTTTTTATCGGGGTTTTTCCTCATCTGTAAGACAAATGTCAAGGAAACTTTAAGGCCCAAACGGTTCCCGAAATCATATGGCCATCATCCTTATCATTATCATTATCATCATCATCCTTCACCGGTGTGGAAAGCAACGGGAAGCTACCACACCTACAATTCCCTAGTAAAACTGCAAGCATAGCATGCAAATGCTATGATTGCAGTGAAGGACCTGCCTTTGGGCAGAATTACTATGGATGGATCCTTGGAAGACGAAGCACTACATCTGCAGCGCCATTCCTGGTTATCTGTCTCATCTGATCGATCAAGAACGTTCTGGATATCAACTCTTGATTGAAACCGAATGCATCGTTGAGGTTATTTGATCTTTGAGAATAAGTTATTGTAACAAGGGCACTTGATTGGTGAATTTGGTGGATTTTCGAATACTTTCCAATTTCGTCTTATACAAAAATTCTACTAAACGCATTTTTTAGTACGGTTTAATTACTAAATGTGTGAAAGAGTGAATGTGTTACAAAATATTGCTATTTCGAGATTTTCAATATTACGTATTTAAACAACAAACATAGAATTGAATTGAGTAGCAAAATAATATCATCGTTAAATTCCATATGGTGGGATAAGCATATTTGGAAAGACACAAAAAATATATTGGTAAAACATTGGTGGAATCTGTTGCAATGTACGGAAGTGAGGTATGGACAATCAATAAGTACTACAAGAATAGACTAATAGCTCTAGAAATTGATTATTTACGAAGAAGTGCCAGAAAGTCTAGATTAGAACATGTCACAAATAAGGAAATTAGAAACATAATGGAAGCAGAAGAAAGCATAATTGAAAGGATTGAGAAGAAGGAATTAAAGTGATTAGGGCATGTCTTAAGAATGGAAGATGAGCGATGGCCGAAGCAACTATATGAATGGCTTCCGAACAGAAAGAAGAAAAGAGGAAGACCAAGGTTAACATGGAAGGAAAACATGAAGACAGTAATGCAAGCTAGAGGGCTAAGCATCGAAGATGCCCAAGACCGTAGGCTTTGGAGGTTTGGCACGGGAAGACGGCAGCAGCTGTAAAAACCCGACGATAGATAGAAAACAACAAACACTGCTCAACAACATGCTACAATCAATACTAGTAAAATTCATATCACATTCCGTTGAGGTGAAGTTCATATCACATTCCGTTGAGGTGAAGTTCATATCACATTCCGTTGAGGTGAAGTTCATATCACATTCCGTTGAGGTGAAGTTCATATCACATTCCGTTGAGGTGAAGTTCATATCACATTCCGTTGAGGTGAAGTTCATATCACATTCCGTTGAGGTGAAGTTCATATCACATTCCGTTGAGGTGAAGTTCATATTACATTCCGTTGAGGTGAAGTTCATATCACATTCCGTTGAGGTGAAGTTAATATCACATTCCGTTGAGGTGAAGTTCATATCACATTCCGTTGAGGTGAAGTTCATATCACATTCCGTTGAGGTGAAGTTCATATCACATTCCGTTGAGGTGAAGTTCATATCACATTCCGTTGAGCTGAAGTTCATATCACATTCCGTTGAGGTGAAGTTCATATCACATTCCGTTGAGGTGAAGTTCATATCACATTCCGTTGAGGTGAAGTTCATATCACATTCCGTTGAGGTGAAGTCATATGATGAAAGTTAAAAATTAAATTGTACCTGTTGGTAGGTGCCGTCGTCCTCAACTTTGTTAAAATATTGTATATAAAATTAACATTCCTGGAGGCAGAAGATCTGTGGGTCGACCTTTTCGGAGAAGGCGGGAGACCGTAACGGGCCACTGGGCCTAATACTTGAAAGGACGATGATGATGATGAAATTAACTGGAACGCTTACGGAAGTTATCTTGCATCTTTTGCAGGTTGAGCTACCGCTACTCGTTGTCGTTGTTGTTTTACAGTGATATATACTCCAACTGTTTGTAGCAGCAACTGACTTGTTTTTGACGATTTCGTATAATGGATTTGACTCATGCTTAATGAAAACGCACCCCAGTAAAAACCCATTATACGAGATCGTCAAAAACAAGTCAGTTGCTGCTGCAAATAGTTGGAGTATACATCACCGTACACAACAACGAGTAGCGGAAGCGCGACCTGCAGAAGATGGAAGATAACTTCCAAAACGCTCCAGTTAATTTTATATATAATATTTTAACAAAGTTGAGGACGACGGCACCTACCAACAGGTACAATTTAATTTTTTCTTTCATCAACATGCTACAAGATTACAATGGTCACCAATAGAATCATTACTTATCGGATTACTTCTGGCTTTCTATCAATATGTTCTTTCCAGTCGTTTCCATATTTAATTATTCGGTCTGTAAGTTTGAAAATAAATACTTACTTACTTACTCACTGGCACTATCGAACCCATAGGTTCATGGCCGCGCGGACATAAGCTCTCCATACATCCCTATCCTGAGCCGATACTTTCCAATCATTCCCTGTATAATCTACTTCACTCAAATCATAGTTAATGTTGTTCTCCCATCTCATTCTTGGTCTACCAACAGGGCGTTTATCTTCTGGCTTTCCTACAAGAAGTTTCCAGGCACGTCTTTCATTTCCCATACGCGCAACATGTCCTGCCCATCGCAGTCTACGAGACTTAACTGTTCTTATTATATCTGGCTTCCTATAAAGACCACGTAGTTCATTGTTATGTAGTCTTCTCCATTCACCTGTCTGTTCATCTCTCTTTGGTCCAAAAATTTTCCTAAGAACTTTATTCTCAAATACTCGTAATCTCCTTTCCTCCCTTAAAGTAAGAGTCCATGTTTCGCACCCATATAATATAACTGGTAGAATAATAGTTTTATATATTTTCAGCTTAACGTTTTTTGAAAGGAGTTGGGACATTAAAAGTCTCTGAAATGCATAATAGCATGAATTTCCAGAATTGAGCATATGTTTAATTTCTTTGTGCATCTCATTCCTATTTGTGATTATTGTGTTCCTAGGTATTTGAATTCAGCCACTTCCTCAAAATTTCCCTCATTTGTCCTTAGCTGTCCATTTCCATTATATACTGAATTTCTACGTGTGACCATATAGAAAATAAATAATAAAATAAAATAATAAAATACTATAATTCAAAATGGATATGGTTGGTAGCAGTTGTAAGATGAGTTTGGGAAGCTTTAATCCAATATTGTTTTAAATTTTAGAAGCGTCAGGCTTCGCCCATATAATTTCATAGGTGAATTCTAATCATCAGACAATTACAACCAGATGATTATGCTGAATAATAAGGGGGGTTGAAAACGATTTGAGGAAACTATGTTGGAAGAAGTGGATGATGACGATACATTCTTGCTTTTCAGATGAGGTTTATATGGTAAAAGCAATTCCAAGTTATTCCTTGTAGCAATTGGTTTTATTTTTAGATTCGTATTTGTTAAAAATTACAAGAATTTCTTTCATTACACTTCTAAGCGGAATACCCGTTATACAATCAATGATAAAAACTAGATACACATGGTTTTAAAACATAAACATTTAATAAAAAATCAATTAAAACCCATGTCAATGAAAGTGGATATTCTGAGGAGATCAGAGAAATGTTAGAAAAAAGTGGGGAAAATGAATGTTTGGAATTCGATATTGGATTGTGTCGTATACAAGGTATTACGTTGGTAGACGCAGAAGAAAATTCCAAGAAGAAAGGTTAGCTAGAACAGTGTTGAATTTTGTCCGTCTGGGAGAAGATAGATCTCGTAATTCGTGGAGGGAGCACTAGACGATATGGAATGTGTGAATTACACCAAGAGGAGAATAAAAATAAAAGTTTAAACACAGAAAGAAGCGTAAAAATTGGAAATATGTATATAAGTGTTAAATGTTGTGTTTGTTTTGGGAAAGTGATACTAATTCTTTATCATTTATTTGAAATTAAGATTTTTTTATTTGAATTTGTGGTACGTTACCTCGATATAATTTTGACGCATTTGGTCAGTAAGAATGTTTAACCATTAGGAAATAAAATGAGTGTACTTCGTATCGTAAATTTACGGAACGTTAAAGAACTTCGAGCCTGTGATAAAGACCCTTGTGAAAACATTTTCGATCCTTGCACGCCTAACATTGAATTCTGAAATTTTGACTTGAGTTATTAGACGTAGGTCTACTAACTTTAAGCAGAGCAACGTATTAGCTAATACTAGCTAATATCCGACGTGCATACCTACGCATAAATAAATTAAATGTGTTTTTATGTCTAGTTGAATAATTATAAAAAAACATAATTATAAATTTATATCGTAATTATTTTTAGATGCCCCGCACTGTCTAATTCTCCTATTTAAGATCCTACATACCTCGATTCCCAATTATTTATCATCCCGTTTCCAGTATCTATCCTCAAACCATAACTTAAACACAAGATCACAACATAGTCTCTTACTTAATATACCGCAACATAGGACATCACATCACTTCATGTCATATACCATCTCCACTTCTCGCAACTGGAATTCCCTACCACAAGAAATAAGGGGCTGCCGGACATTGGCATCTTTTAAAAGAAATCTAAATTTATATTTGCTCTAAACTCGACTTCATTATTATCCAGTGTAAGATATATATATTAATTGGCGTTTCCCGTATAATGTATCATATTTATTATTATTATTATTATTATTATTATTATTATTATTATTATTATTATTATTATTATATTATTATCGTATCATTATTGTTATTACCCTATAAAATGTTGTTTGTACATGACATTTACATTGTTACATTTATTGTATCTTTAAGTGTTTATAATTAGTATAGTGTATATCTATATTTGTCGAATATTTATTTGTATTTGTACTGGTTGAGTGGAAGAGAGGGCCTTATGGCCTTAACTCTGCCAGAATAAATAAAGTATTATTATTATTATTATTATTATTATTATTATTATTATTATTATTATTATTACTGATTACCCGCGCGTTGCCCGGGAATCTACTTATCCGGATCTTCTTGGCATAAATGAGCTGTAGGACAAAAATGATCGTTGAGAGTTATCCGTAAAAGAATACTCACCGTGCACTGCTACGCTTTCCCCGGAATCTAGTCATCCCGATCTTCTTGGCATCAGTGAGCTGAAAGATAAAAATGGTTATAATGAATTATCCGTAAAAGATAAACATGTGCTGTTGCGGACGTTTTTGTAGATTAGATTGAGATATTAATTTCGGTGTACCGGTACATTAATTTGGTATATATGTTATCGTTTAGGCAGCGTAAATTATTTAAGCGTCCAAAAAGTTCCGAAAAACACGTTTTTCACTACAAAGGGTGATTTTTAAGGATTTAAGGAGTTAAGTATTACAACTCTCTTATAGCCTAAAACCTTCCCGGGAAACTCATGAGCATTTTGCAAGAAGCCCCATCACAATTGGATGAAGGATATAGTAATGCATAAAGGACAGAGAGACTGACAGACATAAAGTAAAGTAAGTAAAGTGATCCCACAACAGACCCGGAGGCCCTTGGGGCAGTAGGAGGTTAAGGCTTCCACTTTTTCTAGACAATCGGCACTTTATGTCAGCCGGGTTGTCAGCCCTGCGTGACGGCCGCCTTTACCCCCAGAACAAGCGTCTGGTACTCATTTCCGTTAGAGGCTGAGTCGACCCCAGGGCCACAGTGCCGCCAGAGGGTTTGGGTCAGTTTAAAAATCCTGACCCCAATGGGACTTGAACCCTCGACCCTCCGGCTTGTAGCTCAGTGCCTTAACCCTTAAATTGGCAAAACACAATTTTTTTTCTGTTAGTTAATTGAATGTGGCGGACCGCAATGAAAACGGAATATTGTATAACTGTTATTATTAGGTATATTGTAAAATCAGACATACATTTAAATGGTTTCTTTTTGTTCGTTTTCTTCTGATTTATTTAAAATATTAAATTAACTGAACCAACTGATGTATCTAAAAGGATACATTATGAATTTAAGGGTTAACCACTACGCTACGGCGTGCCCCGACTGACAGACATACAATATTTTTTTTTATATGTAAAGATAACACTTGAGTTTGTATCACAAGATGGATGATTTTTAATTTCCCTCTCGAAGGAAAGCAAAAACCTCAAACCCCCATCATTAAAAGAAAATCACACACACACACACACACTTGTACACGTTCTCAAATACATGAGAAAAAATTTATTTCTAACATACATAAGTAATTTATCCTGATTTTATCTGCAGAATCGACGCGTGTCTGATAGAAAATACGAAGTAAAAATACTGTTTTTTCTACCAGTATTGATACTTCCTCATGTTTTATATCAAGAAAATCTCATATAGACTATTAAATCCTATGCTTCCATCTACCGGACATAATACAAAACACAGTAGCAATAACCAGAGATAATAGACGCACCGGTTTTATAACCTTCTCATGAAATAGCATTCTCAGTTGATAGGACGTCCATAAAACAACTATAAATCTATTCTTTTCCATCAAGAGAATTTTACTTATCATGAAAGAAAAGCTTTTAAGGTCCAAAGTTCTCTGATTTTCTGTAAGAAATTTAAGAATGAATAATCTTTCTTTACCTCTTTTTTATCACGTTACCATATGGTATGTGTTTTCAGTGCTATATTTCTTCATTTTGTTCTTTTTATGTTTTCATTTTGTTTCATAAGGGATTATTATTAATTTGGTTTTATTTCTGTTTCGGAAAGCAAAAGCTCATAAAAATAACTATTATGCATGTGTTCAGCAGATAAAGGCATATAATTTATTCATGTAATATTACATCACGGTCTTTAGGAGGTTATAGCTTGTACAGTGGCGTCTTGTCCTTTGGGGCTTTGGATCTTAGCCCTTAAGAAAAATTGAGCTCTGTAGGAGGTTGTTGGTTGTGATGTCTCAGGTTGTGGAGACATTTGAAGATAAATGATTATAATAATTTAAATCACTGTTATTTGCCACGGCACTGATGACTCCCTTCAGGAGAACGAGGGAAAGTTTCTTACATAAATAAGTAACGACACTTTTGTTAGTAGTTAAATTAAATATCATTTTATTAAAGTTCTCATTTAAATTGAGATGAATCTTGTAAATGTTCAAGAGTTTCGAAAATTCCGGCTCAAATTAATAAATTTCACTAAGGAGCAGATTATTACTTCATCTATGTAATGGATGACTATTTCCAACTGTCAATTTTTCTCTCACTAACACATTATTTCTACTTTATGGATTATTTATACTCCAGATGAATAAAATTTATACTACAATATTATTTTCCATCACTTTGACATCATTTTGTTAACTAATATCAAGAAATGAACACTAATTCTCTTATTTCTCGATGACTCTTTTTATACATGTCTAACGTCTTTCAAGTATTGTAGCCATCTTTTTGTTTTGGGGAAAAATCCCATTTATTTCTGTTATAACCTGGAAGTCCTTATTGGTCCAACTGAGAAGGAAGGAGTACTACTGGCTGACTCCCATCCAATTCGTCCAATCCAATTTATTTGTTTATAAAAATATCAATTCAAATATTTAAAGTATTTTACATATATTAAATCAGTTACAAAATACATCTAACTGTATTAACAGTTTATATTGACCAATTTGAATTTTTTATATACTTATAAAAATTGAATTATCTAAATCAATCTTATTCCCATTCTTAATAGAAATACATATAATTATATTTAAATATTAAATAAAGAACCCTTATTATTTTTATATGGGGATAAATACCATCTTTCAGAAATAAATTGAAAATAAAATCACTAACAGAAACAACTCACTAATACTACTTTTTAAGAATTAATAATGCGTTTTTGCATTATTTAATAAAAATAGACTTAGGATTTGTTAATATATTTACCTAATGCCTTGTATAAAAAGCGTAGATTAATTCATTGTAGTGTTTTTTTTCTCTTCTTTTTATGCATAGTAGATTCGAGCTGTTATTCCTTTTTTATTCATTGTATCATTAATTTAATTTTAATTGTATTTAGTTTCATTCTATTATTAGACATTAATTTCATTATTATTCAATATGACAGATAATGAATTGTTCAATAACTATTATTGTAACTTTTTTTTGTATTCATATGTAACATGTTTGTCCTGTCTAATATGACTACTATTGTAATTTTTTTGTATTCATGTGTAACATATGTTTGTCCTGTTATTATATGACTATTATTGTATTTTTCTTTTGTATTCATATGTAACATATGCTTGTTCTGGTGAGTGGAAGGGAAGGCCACATGGCCTTAACTCCACCAGGCTAAATAAATAAATAAATAAAATAAAATAAAAAAAAATCCGTTTTTAGCTCATAACTAACTTACTGGCACTATCGAATCCGAAGGTTCATGACCGCGCGGACATAACCATTTCATACATTCCTGTCCTGAGCTAATGTTTTCCAGTCATCCCCTTTGTAATTAATATCCTCAAATCATAGTCAATCATATTTTGTAGACTTCCTATACTACTAATGGCCTAATTATCATTCTGTTTTAGGGAGGTAAGTTGCATTTACCAGCGATGCCTTGGTATCCATTGATAACGGCATATAATTGCTCAACTTACTTCCCTAGGGAAGAAAAATAATTGACTTAATTACTCTGATCAACATCATTTTTGTCTCATGAGTACCAATAGTTGTATTTAATGTATTTTTTATCGTGTTTTCAAATATGTATTCGAAATTTCTCCATCGCCCACAGTTTTTTTATTTCAGTTTCAATTAATGGATTTAAATAATTGTTTTTTAATAAACTTTTTTTGTCCATTTGTCCATTGTAAAATAAAACGGGGAACACTTTGATCAGGAGATTTCAGCTATGGAAAAGAGATATGAAGGCAAATGGAATCCTAAAATGCTGGCCGATTATTGTTGGGCCATCAAGAGGGATGCCTCCACAGGCGAAATATAGCAGAAAATCGTCATTTCTTACTTTCTAGGTGAGTCCGAATGTTCGAATATTGTGCAGTTACGAATGTAGAAAATATTAAAATGTCTGAAATTAAAAATTCCTGTATCTCGGAAACCTTGCTTGATGGGAAAAAACCGATATCATATTTGAATTCAGGAGAAAAAGTAGTATCAGAATCACATATTGTTCTTTCTGCGATAAAAAAAAGTTTATTTTTTGTTGCTGAGTGTTATTAATGTAAAATGTTACCTACTTAAAATTTTATTGAGTAATACAATACAATTTTATTGTATCACACTTATTTCTCACTGTAATAATTCAAATTTATAGTGATTGAACAGTTGTTATAATTATCAACATTAGCCACAAAATTTGATTGATTTTCATTAATATATTTCTTATTTATTTCGATATATTTCTCTAATGTTGAGTAATAATTTCTTAAATATTATGCATACTTTTTACATCTATTTTTTTACTTTGCTCATAATAAAAAATGAACCGCAGCATTCGCTGCTTCCTGCACATCACAATTAATCATACCTGTAATTAATATGCAGTCTGAAACTGCTATTTAAAATGTCTGCCACTAATTCAGTAAACAATAAACAATTGCAGTTGTTTTATCAACATTTCCTTGCTATCAAACAATTTAACTCTTCAAACAAATTCACACTAAATATAAAAATTAAACATAATTACACTGAGCAACAAAAAATAAACTTTTTTTTTTGTCTCAGAAAGAACAATATGTGATTCTGATAGTATTGTTTCCCCTGAATTCAAATATATCTGGTTTTCTCCATCACGCAAGTTATCCGAGAGACAGGAATTTATCATTTCAAACACTTTAATATTTTCTACATTCGTAACTACACAATATTTGAACATTCGGACTGACCTAGAAAGTAAGAAATGACGATTTTCTGCTATATTTCGCCTAAGGAGCATCCCTCTTGATGGTACAACAATAATCGGCCAGCATATTAGGATTCCATTTGCCTCTTTTTCATAGCTGAAATCTCCTGAGTTACCTCATTTGGTTTTATTTTACAATGGACAAATGGACGAAAAAAGTTTATTAAAAATAATTATTTAAATCCATTAATTGAAATCGAAATAATAAAAACTGTGGGTGATGGAGAAATTCCGAATAAATATTTGAAAACACGATAAAAAAACTGCATTAAATACAACTGTTGGTACTCATGAGACAAAAATCATGTTGACCAGTGTAATTAGTACAGGAGTGAATAAAATTATGTAAGCAATTTGGGAAGAAAGTACATTACTAGTCTTGAACTGATTTGCTAGTCCTCGCTAAAGCTCGGACTCAAACACGCCCTCGACTAGTAATGTACTACTTACTTCCCTTGTTGCGTACATAGCTATTCTCTCTTCATTCGTTGCCTAATTCTCCTATTTAAGATCCTACATACCTCGATTCCCAATTATTTATCATCCCGTTTCCAGTATCTATCCTCAAACCATAACTTAAACACAAGATCACAACATAGTCTCTTACTTAATATACCGCAACATAGGACATCACATCACTCCATGTCATATACCATCTCCACTTCTCGCAACTGGAATTCCCTACCACAAGAAATAAGGGGCTGCCGGACATTGGCATCTTTTAAAAGAAATCTAAATTTATATTTGCTCTAAACTCGACTTCATTATTATCCAGTGTAATATATATATATATATATATATATATTAATTGGTGTTTCCCGTATAATGTATCATATTTATATTTATTATTATTATTATTATCATATCATTATTGTTATTACCCTATACAATGTTATTTGTACATGACATTTACATTGCTACATTTATTGTATCTTTAACTGTTTATAATTAGTATAGTGTATATCTATATTTGTCAAATATGTATTTGTGTTTGTGCTGGTTGAGTGGAAGAGAGGGCCTTATGGCCTTAACTCTGCCAGAATAAATAAAGTATTATTATTATTATTATTATTATTATTATTATTATTGTTATTATTATTATTATTATCTCGTACTGGTCTCTTTTCTTCTAAATTTCCTACCAGAAGTATCCATGCCCCTCTTTAATTTCCCATTCGTGCCTCATGTCCTGCCATCTTATTATTATTACTTCTTTATTTTATTATTCTATTTCTCGAACTGGAATTTCAGTAGCCACGGGTAAAGGGTTTTCTTTTTGCGCACTTTCTTCTTATTCTTCTTCTTCTCTTCTTATTCTTTAATTGTAGGATTTGCATCCTATTTATTTTCCAAATTACTCCTCGGAGGAAGACGTATTGATATTGCATCCACTGTATATCCATCTCTTGCTGGTCTTCCTCTTGCTCTTCTCCCGTCCATTGTTCTATCTTCTTTAACTCTTTCTGCAAGTCTGTTGTCTTCCATTCTTTCTATATGATATTTCCAATATTTTCGTATGTCTATAATAAATTTGGTTATGTCTTGAATTTGTCATTTGTCTCTAATTTATGTATTGTGTATTCTATAAAATAATTATTTCCCCTCAACTCTAAGAACTTTTAAGTATCTTATTTCAAAACGGTTCCAGAATATAACCTATTTCTCGTTAAATGTCACACGATTTCTACTGATTCACTCTATGTACGTGCAAATTGCATGAATGCTGTGTTATGAACAATTAGTCTCGAGGGGTATGCAGAAAACTCTCCCAACCACATATTACCCCAGGTATGCATTATACAGTCATCAGCAAATAACACTTTTTGATGCTCTGTCAGATCTAAAATCATTTTACCTTTTGTAGAGAAATTTTAATTGAAAATTTGTGCGTAATTGTATTGTGATGTTCACTTTTTTTTATATATCATTAGTGTGCAGTGGAAATTGGGAAATAAATAAAGGCTTTATTGTTTTACGATATTTTATCACAGAGAGCAGAATAAAATACAACCGACTGCCTTTTGTTTGAAGTATGTTTTGTTCAGCTGTTACGCTATATCAGGAAGTTTGTTTATAATGTTGTAGATTTTTAATTGATACATCCGCTTCATTCAATGAATTTACTCTCCTCGAAAAATATATTTTTCCATATCATTTTTCTCATTAGAGAGTTAATTAGTTGTTCTTTCATTTAACTGCGCTCTTTTTTTTATTACGTAGCTCAATTTCACATTCTTTCTTTCTTTTTTTCTTTCAAATAGTTTCATTTCTATCATTTAGATGGTTAGTTTTATGTGGCCCATGGCACTCTTTCCGTAAAGAGACACTATATGTCAACAGAGAATTTTGAACTTTGGATCACAAGATAATAGTCTGCTAACAATTCCTCTTCATAGCACTTCCTCTTATTCTACTTCCTTCACAGTAGCCTCTGCCCGCTCTTGGAATTTCCTTCCTCAATATATCAGGGATTGCCACACACTTGGGACTTTTTAAGTGACACTTATACAGTTAGCCTACCTGTTGTCTAATAATTAATTTTTCTCTATTTTAAATTTATACTATGTCATTAATTTTTTTCTCGTTTTTTATATACTTTGTACATATTATACATTTAATTCGTTAAACCTAGAATAAATAAAAATGCATTATAAATACCAATTGTATTGTATTTATAACATGTAATCGTTTATGTTTATTGTAATTTAGATGTAAGACTATAATTTTGTATTTTTTAAAACCTGGTTGAGTGGCAGACAAGGCCTTAAGGCCTTAACTCTGCCAGGTAAAATAAAGCTATTATTATTATTATTATTATTATTATTATTATTATTATTATTATTATTATTATTATACATACTTTTTAACCATATATAACATGCAGGACCTCCCCGGATGAGTAATCAGCTTAATGCTAGGGCCACCTCGGCGACAACACGAAGATTTAAGATATGACACACCATTTATTATTACAAAACAAGGCGAGGAAATTCTTTACATGTCACACGAAACATTTTTCAAAGTTCCAATCATACACCGTGCGATGCACCAAAAAACGGGAAGCGGTTTACACGGGATGCAGCCAACATATACACGATATTTAACAAACCTAAAAGCTAACCTGACGCAATTTAAGTACATTAATCTGTGAAAGACTAACCTAAAAGCAAACCTAACACAATTTAAGCACTCTAACCTGTATAATCCCAGAGAAACGAGAGATGTTGGCCGACCACGTAGAAGATGGACTCCACTTTTAACTTCGCCGGAACAGGCTGCATAGCCTAAACCTTGTAGTAGAAGAAGAAGAAGAACCTGTAAAAGAATTCAACGCCCAAAAATAAATAGTAAAAAGTAAGGGTATCCCACTACAGGCCTCAGGAGGCCCTTGGGGTAGCAGGAGGTTAAGGCTCCCACTTTTCGGGACAATCAACACTTGATGTCAGCCGGGTTGTCAGTCCTGCGTGACGGCCGTCTTTAATCCCCAGAACAAGAATCTGGTACTCATTTCCGTTAGAGTCTGAGTCGATCTCAGGTCATAGTGCCGCCAGAACTTTTGGGAGAGTTTAAAAA
The DNA here is from genome assembly GCA_030220185.1 of Diploptera punctata. NCBI lineage: Eukaryota > Metazoa > Arthropoda > Insecta > Blattodea > Blaberidae > Diploptera > Diploptera punctata. The sequence continues at coordinate 1,012,850 of JASPKZ010007516.1, read as the reverse complement.
TCCTGACCTCACTGGGATTCGAATCCTCGATCTTCCGGCTTGTAAGCGCAGTGCCTTAACCAATACTCTACGGCGTGCCCCCAAAAATAAATAGTAAGTTCTGAAATTCTGAAGTATATGTGTACAGTTAAGTAGTATATAATCTATGTTGGCTGCACTGGAACACGTCTTTATTGTTAGATAGATTATTCGTTAAAATCAATATGGCTGTCACGTCTTCGTGTAACGTGTGTAGTTAAATATCATAAAAAATATTGAAATAATAGTTAGAAAAAATGTTAGTCATTGTAAATGGTGGGAAATAATTTGAAAAATGAAACCCTAAGAATAAAATTTGACAGGAGTTTATAAAAACGTCGCGTCACAGGTTGTAAACTTTAGCCGAATGTGCATGGGTGATTATAATGGCCAAATTGTGTTCGAAGACTGTTGGGCCTTAAAGGTTCCCGACATTTGTCTAAACAGATAAGGAAAAATGTCGTGAAAATATCATCCAGGAAACGTGTTCCAACCGAGAATCGAACCTGGTCCTGCTGCGTTCCCCGTTACCACAGCGGTGAGCTAAGTTCACATGCAACAACAATATTAATTTTTTTTCGTGTGCCATCTTACGATCAACGCCTAAAAAATATATCCCCAATTGTAATTGGATACCTTAAAGCAGAAAAATGTAAATGGCAAAACGAAACATTGGAGATTCCGATTGAGGGTCTTTCCACTTTTCAGCGGTTGCACTTTTACCAGCCGGCTGCTGGCCCTTCACATCCACATGTGTCAATCACAGAGGTAGATGATCAACAGCCAGTGTTGGGGTGACATGTGGTTAGCATGTCGAGTCCCCCAGCCGTTATAGCTGGTTCCTCAACCTGGAGCCGCTACTTATTGTAGCTACCCAATTGCCTCACGATGCTGGATGGGCACCGGTCCCATACTGGCCGAATACCATGAGAAAATTTCTTCCCCCATGGAGACTTGAATCAGCGCAAGTCCCGTAGTTCTGCGCCAAAGCTTCCTACCTTAACCGCTCGGCTACGGCGCGGGACAACATTGGAGATAAGAATTTAATTTATTTTTTCAATGTCATAAATTTGTCTTATGACATTTCATGGCATTTTCGTCACAAACTGGTGAAATTGTAATCCACTTTTGAAGTTGGTGCGCCTTGAATAAAATCCCCTTGTAATTCAATAAATTGGACACCTTAAAGTTGAAAGATGCAAAGTGCCAGAACTCTTAAAAATAAAATTATTACGTTGATTGGTGTATCATTCTTGGGATAATGTTGTAAGAGAGAGGCGAATTATGTTTTTTTTGCGCCTAATAGCCGATTATTTCAAAATATATGCAACAATTTTTCATCTAATTCTCGCATTGAAAAGGGCTAGGAGTTTTTAAAATGAGATTGTTATCATAAGTAATGCCACGAGTGATTTCCAAACTATGAATAAATCCATGATTCACGAAGTGAGGAGTGAATTTATCTAGAGAATTTGGAAATCAAGAGTGGCATTTGTTAGGACTATTTAACGAATAAAATTAAGCTGTTTACTCACAAATCATTATTTAAATATAGTCATTTTAATATAGTAATATATCTAATGCAAACGGCGATGTTTGAAAATAATTAAGAAATGTTGTTTCATTTGTTCATCACTGCAACCAGATCATAATTATTGGCAAATAGAATTGCAATATTTTAAGAATGCACCCTAGTGGAGAAAAATGAAACACATCATTACAGGTTATTAATTAATTTCTGATGTACTATTATGTAAATATGTCAATTATATTTATCTGCAACGTTAATTCCTGAGAAATAATACGTTTAAGAAAGTGCAAACAGTGGTTTCTTCTTTTATGATACGATCAATTGCTACGAATGTTTTTGTATTATATCTCGCAATCAGAATTTGGTTACTTTCGTGCACTATATATACAATCTGGGAACCACTTGATAAAATGAAAGCGATAAAATGAAAGTAATAAAATCGAGGTGAAAAAGACTGTGATTGGTTGTAAATAAAAATTAATTGAAATGTGATTGGTCATTGACTGTCTTTGGGGCATGAGTTAAATAGCCTATATAAACTAACTTGACACATCGCGTTCTATTACGCATTGTGTAGGCCTATTAATACTCAAATAATAAATAATAGTTTAAAAAACTACACAACACGCTTTATTAGAAAACCGAACTAAAAAATGAAAAATAATTTTAATTTGCAACACGCTTGGGATAAAATTAAAGTGGTCAACAAAAAAAAAAAGATCATCTCTAACACATCTAGAATAAAACTAAGAGTTATCATAAGTAATGCCACGAGTGATTTCCAAATTATCGATAAATTCACGACTCACGAAGTGAGGAGTGAATTTATCTAGAGAATTTGGAAATCAAGAGTGGCATTTGTTAGGACTATTTAACGAATAAAATTAAGCTGTTTACTCACAAATCATTATTTAACTATAGTTATTTTAAAATATTTATATATTTAATGTAAACGGCGATGTTTTAAAACAAATGAGAAACGATAGGTACGCTTCTACTGCTTCTTTTGTTTATCACTGCAACCAGATCATACTATTTATTGCCAAAGGAACGCAATATTGTAAGGAGGAGCTTTCTTTAATATGGTAATTATAACACTGATAAATATTTGGTGAAACACGACTCTGATTGGTTGTAAAACAGAAATCATTGAAACGTGATTGGTCATTGATTCCCATTTGGGGCATGAGTTAAATAGTCTACAAAAAACATAATTTTACTATCAAAAGCGTGGGGTGCTTTTTATGGTTTTTATGTTTTATTCTTAGAGACTTTACTTTTACCAATATCTGTTTATTATCAAATATATTAATGATAAAGAGCACCCCACACTTTTGATGGTAAAATTATTTTTTTGTTATTGATAACTCTAGTGTTATTCTAGATGTGTTGGAGATAATTTTTTTGTTTTGTTTTATCCCAAGCGTGTTGGAAATTAAAATTATTTTTCAATTTTTAGTTTGGTCTGCAGTTTTGTCCAGTTCTCACTGTCATATAAAAGTAGTGACAATGGAATCTTTTTCATCTACATATATATGTATAGTCCACCGCTAGGGTTTCGAGGTAACGTGCTGCCTTGTCACGCTGCGGGCCCGGTTCGATCCCCGGTCGGGACAGGCTCCTGAGTGAGGTTTTTTCTTGGTTTTTCGTCACCTGTAAGACAAATGTCAGGAAACTTAGGGCCGAACAGTCCCCGAAAATCATCCGGCCATCATCATCATCCTTATCATTATTATCATCATACTCTACCGGTGTGGAAAACAACGGGAAGTTACCACACCTATAATTCCCTAGTAAACCTGCAAAGTATAGCATGAAAATTCTACGATTGCAGTGAAAGACGTGCTCTCGGGCAGAATTACTATGGATGGATATGTATATATATATATATTATATATATATATATATATTTGTCCTTTATAGACTTATAAATCGTTCAACCGAACTTCGTGAAAATTTACATATACAGGGTTTTAGATGCAGCGAGTGTTTAGCCGTTATTTATTATTTTCTAAAATCATTAGGTGTAGGAGTTCACCTGAAACGAAAATTTAAAAATCGCTCTAGCGATCGCAATTTTCAATGTTTCACTACAAAACTCGGAATATCCTATTAAAATAAACCAAGTAATATATTGTGAAAACATCAGCTAAAGCCGATCGTTAGAAGTGGGGGTTTACCTGAGATAAAAAATTTACTCTAGCAACCGCCATGTTTGGTTCGTCGCAGTGTATGCCATATAATTAATTAACCCACAATATTTAATATATTTGGGCGTAGTTGGTAACATCGGGTATTCCGTTGTTTTTAAATAAAAATAGATTAAAGTAAAATGAAAATAAAATTAAAAACTTACTTTTAGAATAAAAAGTATCTCGAAATTCCTTTATCCACTTTTTGCGACGAAACGAAAAATCCTTTCCCGACAGATCGTTTTCCTCTAAGAGGCGGATGGCATGACTCTCATAAAAATACCTAAAAAGGCAAATGTTCGATCAAGAGAAGAAGAGAGAGAAAGATGTGTGAGCATCGCTGAAGAAGAGTATTCATCAATGTTTTGTAAGTGTGAAGTGAAAGCCACAGTACTTACTGGCGCAATATCGTGGTTATGCTATTTGAAAGCTTTTTATTGAATGTGGGTTGCTGTAAAAAATGCATGTACACTACACTGGAATGTGACCACATATATCACTCTCGCATGAATAGATCACTATGACAATCGATGATATATGTCGACATGGTAACTTCCTTAATACTAGCTTTACGTTGCGACTTTCATTCTATTAAAATACCTTCACTTCAATTTGTATCAAACAGAATTTCAAAAAAGAATCTCATTCGTCCATTACATTCTTATTTTTATACAGAGTGAGTCTAAATTCTCCTTACAGAATTTGAGGACTTACAGAGGGGACCAAGACAATTAAATTTAACATAGGAACCCATGTCCGGAAATGTACCGTTTTTCCGTTACACACAAAAACCTAATGTTGAGTGATTCCGGGCTTTGTGGCCATGGTCCATTAGAGGTGTTCCTACCATACGTTTCTCCCTCAGCTGCGGAGGGCATCTTCAATTGCGAGTACTTCTAGGTGTTGTTTTCTGGTCGGAGGCTCGTCAATAGCGAATGCCTGTCGTCTTGGCCTGTAATCTGGCTTTATTTGTGAACAATTTGCACCTTGTAGGGGTACAAATGAAGCCGCTTATGAAACACTCAATGCACAGTTGATCTCGGCACATTGAACTGTCGGGAAGCTTGGCGAATTGATTTTTGTGGACTTCTCTGAAATCTTGCTCTAATTTCTTCAATATTTTCTTCTGAAACACGTGTACGAACACCTCCTGATTATTTTTTTAACGCTGCCAGTCGCCAGAAACTTCTCAAGCCATGCCTTAAAGGTCTTATCATCAGGTGCATTTTCTCCATATTCTCTCCGGTAATTTCTTTGCACTGTAATTATTGACTTCGTCTCTGCATACCGGAAAACAGTTTGTGCTCATTGCTGAGGAGTCGCCATTTTATTTTATGTCATTATTGTCCAACATGCGACAGATGAATTAGCTGCAACAATGTAAACAAAAATTCTTTCAGTTTCTCTTTCTTTTAATACCAACCCCATTTCATAATTCCGATACTTTGAAAGTTAAATGTGGGAGGTTTGAATGGGACACGATGTATTATATCTCTTCGTCTTTGTCTCTCACTCCACCCCGTCAACGATCTATGCCAAGACATAATGGAAGTAGAAGCGAATATCTAAATATAAAAAAAATAATGAAATTACTGAAACGAAGGTTAGACAGGGTTTAATTTAAATTTAAATAATAAAAATGTACTCTCTTTTTTAAATCACTAATAATAAACCAATAATAATAAATACGCAAGAGTAAGTCAATTCACATTGTTGCTGCACGATTTTCTTCTTTACAACAATGCACTTTCAGTATGAACGTAAAAAAATAATGACTGCAGAAATAAACAAATGAATGAGTAGACAAACGAATAAGTAATACACAAATTCCTTAGAGAATTAATGTTTTTGGTTGAATTTAATTTATTTGTAACACATATTATACATACATTTTATTTTTCTGCACTCCTTCTCTATATGAACTTTAATTATGTCAAATATAACACTCCTCCGTGCGCGCAATGTGCTTAAAAAGAGGTGCAAAGTTTTTCTTGCACGTATTAATATATAGATTTCATAAATCAGCACAATGGGACCGTAAATTTGACATACTGAAGAATTCGCAATTTCTGCATTACGGTCTTTTCACTTCATTACACACCGTGTTCCAAAATGATGGACGGAGTTTAAGTACTTGGTATAGCTTTACAAACGAAATTGGATGTGTGATTATTTGCTATAATGAAAGAAAAAAATGTGAAAGTTTCATATCCCGTATGCAGTAATTTGTTTCTTTTGATTATTACATCGTCAGCGTTAAATATGTGAAAATGGCGACTCCTGCACAGTAGCCATTCTGTGTGTTGAAACTTGCGAGGTCTGGTTCCATTGTTGTAGTGCTGCGAGCTTTCCGACGACAATTTGGAATTGATCCTCCTACAGATAAGATTATCCGTCGATGGTATAAACAGTTAGAAACAACTAGATGTATCTGTAAAAGGAAAAGCCCGTGACGTCCACGAACACCAAATGACGCGTCGGTCCGGATGTCACGGTCTCCCGATCTCACATCATGTTATTTCTTCCTGTGGGGTATGTGAAGGATGATGTGTACGTACCACCACTTCCGACGATCTTCCAAACTTGAGAAGGAGGATTGTTGTTGCTGTTGAATACATTCCTCCAAATATGCTGACCATACTATGTCATTAATCTTTTCCTCGTTTTTTTATATATCTTGTACATATTATATATTTAATTCGTTAAATTTAGAGTAAATCAAAATATATTATAAATATTAATTGTATTGTATTCATAACTGGTAGTCGTTTATATATATATATATATATATATATATATATATATATATATATATTGTAATTTAGATTTAAGACTTTTCTTTTGTATTTTTTTAAACCTGGTTGAGTGGTATACAAGGCCTTAAGGCCTTAACTCTGCGAGGTAAAATAAAGCTATTATTATTATTATTATTATTATTATTATTATTATTATTATTATTATTATTATTATTATTATTATTATTAATGTTTGGTAGGAATTCGATTATCACTAGATATGTGCCATGTAATGAAAGGTGCTCACATCGAATACTTATAAAGTTTGTTATGAAAATTCGAAGCGTTTGTCTTTATATCTCATCTTCTTCTTCTTCTTCCTCACGGTTTAGGCTTATTTACTAGCCTGTTCCGGCTCGAAATTGCTGCTCTTTCCATCTTTTCCTTGGTCTTCCCAAACTTCTTCCTCGTGGTAAATAGTTGTATGCTGCTTTTGGTATTCTATTCTCAGTCATCCTTGCCAAGTGTTCTTTCCAGTTTGTTCTGTATTTCTCTATTGTTGAGTTTAATTACTCTATTTTTAGTTGTCTTATTTTTGTGTTATCTTTTTGTCTGTTGTTTGATATCCTGCTATTGGTCTGAGGAATCTCATTTCAGCAGCTTGTATCCTGGCAGCTTTTTGAGTTGTCACTGTCCATGTTTCGGATCCATAAGTAATAATAGGCACTGCCATTGTCTTGTATAATTTCATTATAGAGTCTTTCCTGGCTTTATTTTTCAAAGTTATTTTTAGTGTTCCTGTTATATAATTAAACCTATTTATTTTGTTATTTATATCCGTTTCTGCTGTGTATGATATTTCGCAACCTAGGAAGTTATATGTTACTACTTGTTCTATTGGTTTATTTTCTAATATTATCTTTGTCCGAACTGGATGAGCGCCCTTGAAGGCCATTGTTTTTTATTTTTGTGAGGATATTTCCATGTTGTATTTTTTGATATTTCATTTAGTTTATATAGGATTCTTTGTAGTTCGTCTTCTGTTTTTGCTATTATATATATCATGTAAGGGAAATTAAAAACAAACTTTGAAACCACGTCCATCATTTTGGAACACCCTGTATTAATATCTTACTAAATTATCACTCTGTGCAAGGATTTGAGATTCCTTGAAAATATTAAGCAAATGTATAATGTATGTAGTGAAAAACGTGAGTTTTATTATGAGTATTTTAAATTAGCGGTAGAGGTCATTGTGGAATACTTTAAAATACGGAATTCCATATTAATTTTTGCCATGTGAAATCCACACTAGGTGAAATTAAAATGAAATGGGATTGAAGTTCACTGCATTTTATTTCCCTCCGGGAGTTATTATTATTTCATTCATGTAAACAATGTGCATTATAAAACAAAGTAAAAGCTGTTTGTTCAACAAATATTGCAGATAAATTGTTGATATTTTGTTTTTTATTTAGTAACTTGTCTTTCTAAATATTTAACAACTGCGGAGTATGCAGACATTTTCAAATTTCTCCTCGGTTCTCATAAAAAATACAACCGCATTCAAACATTAATTCCTCTTACGATGTCGAAGGAAAAAAAATTCTAGCATCATGTGTTACGATAGCATTTGTTTACTCGCGTTCATCCAAGCGTAGGAATTCTTCAGATTTATTGATATTATTTTGACTTCTAGGAAACTTCAATAAGAATTTTAAATTAGTTTTTTTACGTAGAATACTAGAATAAAAGTTAAAGCTTCACTGCACAGACATTCCCTATGGGGTTCTAAATTATACAGCATAATGCAATTGTATTTTTTAGCATTGTAGTGATGGAAAATAGTACATTTGTATTACCCCGAAGCGTTTCATTATTCATAATTTCACATTTCAGTAATATTGGTACTAGTTGTGTAGTGATTATCATGGGAGTCTCTAGTTCTGGGATTCGCAGCTTCAAACACGGTCAGAGTCTTTGGATTTTTGAGGCTGAAAAATCCTCTGTAACGCTTTCTTCGGAAACAAAGTTAAATCGTTAGTGTGTCTTGGTTTTTCAGGGCGAAAAAATCTTCAGTAAGACTTTCTTCGGAACAGAAGTTAAATCCTTAACGTATCTGTAGGTTGTTAAGGACGAGAAAATCCTCAGTAAAGCTTTCTTTGGAAGCAAAGTTAAATTGTGACCTTGTCTTTAGGTTTTTAAGGACGAAAAAATCTTCAGTAAGACTTTCTTCGGAATAGAAGATAAATCGTTAACATATTTGTAGGTTGTTAAGGACGAGAAAAGCCTCAGTAAAGCTTTATTTGGAAGCAAAGTTAAATTGTGACCTTGTCTTTAGGTTTTTAAGGACGAAAAAATCTTCAGTAAGACTTTCTTCGGAATAGAAGTTAAATCCTTAACGTATCTGTAGGTTTTTAAGGACGAGAAAATCCTCAGTAAAGCTTTATTTGGAAGCAAAGTTAAATTGTGACCTTGTCTTTAGGTTTTTAAGGACGAAAAAATCTTCAGTAAGACTTTCTTCGGAATAGAAGATAAATCGTTAACATATCTGTAGGTTGTTAAGGACGAGAAAAGCCTCAGTAAAGCTTTCTTTGGAAGCAAAGTTAAATTGTGACCTTGTCTTTAGGTTTTTAAGGACGAAAAAATCTTCAGTAAGACTTTCTTCGGAACAGAAGTTAAATCCTTAACGTATCTGTAGGTTGTTAAGGACGAGAAAATCCTCAGTAAAGCTTTCTTTGGAAGCAAAGTTAAATTGTGACCTTGTCTTTAGGTTTTTAAGGACGAAAAAATCTTCAGTAAGACTTTCTTCGGAATAGAAGATAAATCGTTAACATATCTGTAGGTTGTTAAGGACGAGAAAAGCCTCAGTAAAGCTTTCTTTGGAAGCAAAGTTAAATTGTGACCTTGTCTTTAGGTTTTTAAAGGACGAAAAAATCTTCAGTAAGACTTTCTTCGGAATAAAAGATAAATCGTTAACATATCTGTAGGTTGTTAAGGACGAGAAAATCCTCAGTAAAGCTTTCTTTTTGGAAGCAAAGTTAAATTGTGACCTTGTCTTTAGGTTTTTAAGGACGAAAAAATCTTCAGTAAGACTTTCTTCGGAATAGAAGATAAATCGTTAACATATCTGTAGGTTGTTAAGGACGAGAAAAGCCTCAGTAAAGCTTTCTTTGGAAGCAAAGTTAAATTGTGACCTTGTCTTTAGGTTTTTAAGGACGAAAAAATCTTCAGTAAGACTTTCTTCGGAATAGAAGATAAATCGTTAACATATCTGTAGGTTGTTAAGGACGAGAAAAGCCTCAGTAAAGCTTTCTTTGGAAGCAAAGTTAAATTGTGACCTTTTCTTTAGGTTTTTAAGGACGAAAAAATCTTCAGTAAGACTTTCTTCGGAATAGAAGTTAAATCCTTAACGTATCTGTAGGTTTTTAAGGACGAGAAAATCCTCAGTAAAGCTTTCTTTGGAAGCAAAGTTAAATTGTGACCTTGTCTTTAGGTTTTTAAGGACGAAAACATCTTCAGTAAGACTTTCTTCGGAATAGAAGATAAATCGTTAACATATCTGTAGGTTGTTAAGGACGAGAAAATCCTCAGTAAAGCTTTATTTGGAAGCAAAGTTAAATTGTGACCTTGTCTTTAGGTTTTTAAGGACGAAAAAATCTTCAGTAAGACTTTCTTCGGAATAGAAGATAAATCGTTAACATATCTGTAGGTTGTTAAGGACGAGAAAAGCCTCAGTAAAGCTTTCTTTGGAAGCAAAGTTAGGTTTTTAAGGACGAAAAAATCTTCAGTAAGACTTTCTTCGGAATAGAAGATAAATCGTTAACATATCTGTAGGTTGTTAAGGACGAGAAAAGCCTCAGTAAAGCTTTATTTGGAAGCAAAGTTAAATTGTGACCTTGTCTTTAGGTTTTTAAGGACGAAAACATCTTCAGTAAGACTTTCTTCGGAATAGAAGATAAATCGTTAACATATCTGTAGGTTGTTAAGGACGAGAAAATCCTCAGTAAAGCTTTATTTGGAAACAAAGTTAAATTGTGACCTTGTCTTTAGGTTTTTAAGGACGAAAAAATCTTCAGTAAGACTTTCTTCGGAATAGAAGTTAAATCCTTAACGTATCTGTAGGTTGTTAAGGACGAGAAAAGCCTCAGTAAAGCTTTATTTGGAAGCAAAGTTAAATTGTTACCTTGTCTTTAGTTTTTAAAAGACGAGAAAATTCTCAGTAAGGCTTTCTTCTGAAAGATAAACCGTTACCGTGCCTTTAGATTTTTGAGGACGAGAAAATCCTCAGTGAGGCTTTCTTCGGAAAGGAAGTTAAAGCGTTGCCGTGCCTTTACGTTTCTCAAGACGAAAAAATCCTCAGTAAGGCTTTCTTCGGAAAGAAAAATCGTTACCGTGCCTTTAGGTTTTTGAGGACGAGAAAATCCTCGTTAAGGCTTTCCTTGGAAGCAAAGTTAAAATGTCACCTTGTCTTTAAGTTTTTCAGGACGAAAAGTCTTTAGTAAGGCTTTCTTAGGGAAATAAGTTAAAACGTTTTCAGGGTTTTCAGGATGAAAAAATCCTTAGTAAGGTTTCTTCGGAAAGAATGTTTTATAATTACCATATCTCTAGGTTTTCAGGATGAAAAAATCCTCAATAAGGCTTACTTCGGATAAAAAGTTAAATTGTTGCCCTGTCCTTAATTATCAGGACGAAAAAGTCTTCAGTAAGACTTTCTTCAGAAATAACGTTAAGTCGTGTTAATCGAGTCTTTATGGTTTTCTTCTTCTTCTTCACGGTTTAGGCTTATTTACTAGCCTGTCCCGGCCCCAAATTGCTGATGTTTCCGTCTTTTCTTTGGTCTTCCCAAACTTCTTCTTCGTGGAGAATAGCTGTATGCTGTTTTATGTTTTCAGGACGAAAAAAAATTCTCAGCAAGGCTTTATTCGGAAAGGAAGTTAAATTGTTAGACGATCACCCTGCCAGTGTAGGGGTTACATGTGGTAAGCATGTCAGGTCCCCAGACGTTACAGATGTTTTTTTACCTGGAGCCGCTACTTGTTTTAGCTACCAAAATTCCTCACGATGCTGGTTGGACACTGGTCCCATACTGGCCGAAATTCCATGAACAAATTTCTCCCCCCCCATGGAGACTCGAACCAGGGCAAATGCTGTAGCTCTGCACCAAGGCATCTTGCCTTTACAACTTAGCTACGGCGTGTTTTCAAATTATCTTCCTTACCCTCGTGGTTAGTTATTCTTTCACCTCACAATATTAGGCCTAGACCTACTTATGTAACATAAAATATAGTTTGTGCTTTTATTAAATAAAATATATTGTACACCTAATAGAACTATGAATGGATTTTAATAATATAGATATTATTTATTTCCTGTACTTGGAAATGTATCTATAATATGTAAAATGGAATTGTACTCTTGTTAATTAAATTGTACTCTCGTTTATAAAACATATTTCATAAAAGATAAAAAAACAATGACACATTGAAAAAAAAATGTTAATAGTTAGGGGAACAGATATATTATATTAGTGTAAAGCATTCTACCTTTTTGGAAGAACACGCTGTAGCAAAGTCCCATGTGGCGTTTGCTGCATTCTCTTATCTGTAACGCATATTGCAACTTGGCGTAGTTAATGTTTTAACCGCATAGACCTACAAAGCCAGGTCCCAGGAGACTTGAGATCCCTGTTTATGACATCTTCCCCTGCATTTGCTTGTTGCGTCGCGCGGGAAATTGCTTCACTTGACCTGCATAATGTGCGCATTCAAATGTTTTCTGAAAACAGAAAGTGAGCAAAGTGAACTAGTTCAGCTTACTAAATTAGATTAAAGTGAACTAGTTCAGCTTACTAAATTAGATTATAAGCTACTTTCAAAAATGTAAGATATTGGCAAAGTACACACTGATCGAAAATGTTTAAACGATTTTCTAAGTTCATTTTTGAACAATATTAAAATATGAAATTATGAAATATTTACCTAAAAGGTCCGTCTCCACAACTTAAAGATTATTTATCTGTAGCGTTTTCGGGATTAGTACCATCATTAGCAGGATTCAATACTGATGTTACACTGTAGTCCTTGTAGATGGGGTTACACCTACTGGGTGTGTTTTCATTTACCAGATGGTCGTTGTTATTAACTGCCTTCAAAATTTCTATCTCCTCGAGTACGTTTATCTTAGCTGAATTATTTTCTCTGTGCATTATTGTCAGGGTGTTTTCAATATCTTACATACGATGTTCTTCATGAAAACGTGTTTGTATACCTTGATTTTACTTCTGCGTGAATAAAGTCCCAAAAATGTTCTTTAAATCTAATATTAACACTTCTATTTGTTCTTCCTATATAAAATTTGTTACAATCTCATCACGTGAATTTATATAATCCTTTACTATTAAAATTATTTTCTTCGATGTTATTGCTTATTAGGTTATTTAATTGATAAGTTGTGTATGCTATTTTTATGTTTTTGTCAACTTTCTTTAATGCATTGGCTAATTTTGATGTTTCTTTTCCTGTATATATATTATCCATGTTTTTTGTTGTTATCAGATTCTTCAACAATACTGTAATTACATAATTATATAATCATTATCCTGGACATTATACCTTCCTTTGTTAATATTTTCGTTTACAAATGGAACTGTATTTTTTTATGTATTCTATAATGATCACAAAGGGGTGGATTCCTATGACATGTCATATTTTTACCAAAGCCTATATTCTAAGCTTCAAGTAAGTAAAAACATGTATATGTGCCTCATTATTAAGATTACGTGGTTTTTATTGGGTCTTAAGTCATATTTCTCATTTTTTTCAGATCTTTGGTCATACTTCTGCTTATGTCTATGATAAAGTCATATTTTGGTCATATTTTGGGTTTTTTTAATAGCCTAGTCATTAGGCAATTGGAAATGACCAACATTGTGTCTGTATAAAAATCGTCAGTTTCTTCAGTTCACTTGTTTGGAAGGTTTCTGTTAACAGGTAGCAAACGTTTGCACTGGACAATAGAAGATGATTTCTTTTCTTTTTTTTTTTTTTGAGAATGTATATGAATGAACAATCAATAAAGTATGGGTAAAGAATTCATTCAATTATAAGGTCATATTTTTCTCTATTTTAGGTCATATTTAAACCTTTTTTAGGTCATAAATGCATGAATATTTTCCATTTTTTTAGGGCATAGAAATCCGCCCCTTTATGATCACTATTATCAGACAAAAACCTGGAGTACCAAGTTTAGATGAAGATATAGAAAGATACCAACAAGAATGGGAAAATCATCTGAGAAGAATGAAAAGAAATACACTCACAAAATTGGCGTTCCAATATACTCCAACTGGTCATAGGGACCAAGGAAGACCAATACATCGGTGGAAAGATAAAGACCATCTTTGTTAAGTTATCCGTCACAGGTCACATGGCCTAAAGTGGATTTGTTCATGATGATGATGTTGATGATGTATAATGATAACTTCCACAATTTATGCTACTATAAATTCTTACTCTTGAAATTTTAATTGACAAATTTATTTGCTGACTTTATGTAATATATAATGGATTGACAAAACTTAGTGCAGATGGAAATCATGATGATGGGATTAATGTGATTATAAATAAGGGAAAATCTACAATATCGAAATTGAATGGTGTTTTATGGGATCATAATGTAAGTTCAAAAACAAAAACAAACATTTTTAGTACAATAGTAAGGAGTACAATGGCTACAGTGTAGAAGCATGGGAAATTAAAATATGTAACATAAAGTAATTTAAATTCTGCAGAAATGAATTTTGGTGGCGTTCATCTGGAAATTATGGAAGAAATCAAATAAGAAACAGTGTAATTAAACAAAAGTTGAATGTTCAAACTTTAGTTGTGGATTTTATTTAAGAAAAAACAAACAATTAAAATAACAGAGGACAAATTCCCAAGAAGAATCTAGAATGGGTGCCACGTGATAGAACAGGAAGAGACTGGCCAAAAAAATAACGTGGGTTTTTGTTGTTTTGAGCAGCATGAGGGGAAAAAAGATTGGACGGTGGAGATTAAAAAGACAGATAGAGGTGGAGGAGAATGACAGTAAATTAATTGGGCGCAGAAAGATGTCATGAAACATTATGAAACCTGCTAAATTAATATATATATAATATATATAGAATAGAATAGATTTATTTAGCCTGGTGGAGTTAAGGCCATGTGGCCTTCTCTTCTACTCACCAGGATAAAGATATGTTACATATAAATACAAAAAATTACAATAATAGTCATACTAAACAATTAATTATCTGTCAAATTGAATAATAATGGAAATAATGTCTAATAACACAATAAAATTAAATACAATTAAAATTAAATTAATGATAGAATGAATACAGAAAGGAAAAACAGCTATTATACATAAAAATAAAAGAAAAAAAAATATATATATATATTCTTTCTTTTATTTTTATGTATAGTAGATTCGAGCTGTTATTCCTTTCTGTATTCATTCTATCATTAATTTACTTTTAATTGTATTTAATTTTATTGTATTATTAGACATTATTTTCATTATTATTCAATTTGACAGATAATTAATTGTTTAGTATGTCTATATACATATATAATCATCTGAAACGTGAATATGTGTAGTTGGTTTCAGATTTTAAACAATTTTTTTGTGCCGCGCAAATAACCCGTTCTTCTCGAACTCTCTCAAACATCTGCTGTGTGACATGAAATGTGGATTCAGCACCTCAATTATGCATAGTCATGGCCGTGAAAAAATAAACACATTGTATAAGAAACCTGGTAGAAAGATAACTTTTTCTAAAATATACTGTATTTATTATCTTTCTTGTGATGTGCAACTTCATACACATTTTGGTACGTCGCATTTCCATAGCTAATTTCCTACTTTTGTTTTTATTTTATATATTTATTTAGCCTGTGGAATTAAGGTCATGTGACCTTCTCTTTCACTCACCAGGAAAAAATATATGTTATATAAGAATACAATAATCACAATAATCATGATATTAAGTACCAAATGAAAATTTGACAAAAAATCTATGAATAATGTGTATAACATAGTATTCTTAATAGTAATTAAAACTAAAAGTATAACATGAAATGTACACAACCTACATAAATAACTGAGCAACAAAAAAAACTTTTTTTTTGTCTCAGAAAGAAAAATATGTGATTATGATAGTATTTTTTCCCATCATCGTCATCAACAACAAGCATTAAGCCCAATGGCCTGTTCCGATCTCATTATCGGTCGAATTGATCCTTCCATCTCTTCAATGGTCTTCCCAACATTCTCCTCCCTTTTGGTTTATAATTAGACATTCTTCTTGGTATGCGCTGTTCATTCATTCGTAATACGTGCTGAAGATAAGCATTTTGGCAATATTTTATTCTTTCACAGAAATTAAATATATTAAGTTCTGTTCTTATATCTTCGTTTTTCTTTTTACCGGTACTTTGGTATCCTGTTATTGCTCTCAACAGTATTTTTTGTCTCCTGAATTCAAATATGATATTGGTTTTTCTCCATCACGCAAGGTTTCCGAGAGACAGGAATTTATAATTTCAAATACTTTAATATTTTCTACATTCGTAACTACACAATATTCAAACATTCGGACTCACCTACAAAGTAAGAAATGGCGATTTACTGCTATATTTAGCCTGTGGAGCATCCCTCTTGATGGTCCAACAATAACCCTATTCTGCATGGATTTTGTTTTTTTTTAATAAATGAGCGTTTCTGAATCACAATTTCACACTGATTGCAAAAATGAAATCCGTTTTCGCGCACCACGTCAGAATGTTTTACAATTCAGAATATTGTTTTGAATATTTTTCGTAATGTACATTCTGTAGAAATATTACAGTGTGCTTAGCGTTTGTTAGAAAGGCCCAACAGTTTATAATTTCAACCTCATTACTTAAAATGTGAAATAATACTTACTTACTTACTCACTGGCACTATCGAACCCGTAGGTTCATGGCCGCGCGGACATAAGCTCTCCATACATCCCTGTCCTGAGCTAATGCTTTTCCAATCATTCCCTGTATAATCTACTTCCCTCAAATCATAGTTAATGTTGTTCTCCCACCTCATTCTTGGTTTACCAACTGGGCGTTTTCCTTCTGGCTTTCCTACAAGAAGTTTCCATGCACGTCTTTCATTCCCCATACGCGCAACATGTCCTGCCCATCGCAGTCTACGAGACTTAACAGTTATATTATACCTGGCTTCCTATAAAGACCATGTAGTTCATTGTTATGTAGTCTTCTCCATTCACCTGTTTGTTCATCTCTCTTTGGTCCCAAAAATTTTCCTAAGAACTTTATTCTCAAATACTCGTAATCTCCTTTCCTCCCTTAAAGTAAGAGTCCATGTTTCGCACCCATATAATATAACTGGTAGAATAATAGTTTTATATATTTTCAGCTTAACGTTTTTTGAAAGGAGTTGTTGGGACATCAAAAGTCTCTGCAATACATAATAGCATGCATTTCCAGAATTGAGCCTATGTTTAATTTCTTTGTGCATCTCATTCCTATTTGTGATTATTGTACCTAGGTATTTGAATTCAGCCACTTCATCAAAATTTCCCTCATTTGTCCTTAGCTGTCCATTTCCATTATATACTGAATTTCTACGTGTGACCATATATTAAGTTTTACTGATATTTACTTCCAGTCCCAATTTCTTAGTGTTACACAATACTGTGTGCGTGTTGGCCATTAGTATGTCCTCGCTATCGGCCAGTAGTACTACATCATAAGCATAAACTAACAGCTTATTAATACCATTCAGTTGTAAGGCTTCCTCATTCTCTAAAGATTTAATGGCATGCTCTAGCACAAAATTAAATAGTAGAGGAGATAGTGCTTTGAAATAATATAACTGTTATTATGTTCATATTTTAAATTATGTTTATATTTATTAAAATCTACTAACTACATCCGCCCTAGGTCCGTACAAAAATTTGTGGTTGTGTAAATGATCCAAATCTGTTTTGCTATATATGTGGATCATATAGGCCTACGTTAATAAAACAAAGAATATAACTGCTTTTGTCAAGAAAACTTACTTTCAATACTTTGACATTAAGTTAGGAGACCAGGATAAATCGTGGTGCCCTCAGAAAGTATGTCGTAGTTTTGTTGCAGAGTTGAGGAGTTGGAAAAATGAAAAAAAAAGTCATTGCACTTTGGCTCTATGATTTGAGGGAAATCTACAAATCATGGAGACGATTGTTATTTTTGGACAATTAAGGTAGCAGGATATAATGCTAAAAACAACAAAGATATTGTATATCCTAACATTCCCTCTGCCATTTAGCCCGTACCTCATGGTCCTGCTATTCCGGTTCCCTTTCACCCTGAATCAGATACATTGCCGTCTGCATCCAGTAGCACTAAAATTGAATCTCCTGTGGATGATGAACCATGTAATTCTGATCATGATAGATGTTTTAATCAAAGTGAGCTTAATGATTTAGTGAGGGATTTAAATTTGCTTAAAGAATCAGCAGAACTGTTAGGCTCTAGGTTAAAATAAAAAAGAAAATATTGATTGAGAGTAGATATTTTTCATGTTGCATGCATCGTAAGAAGGAACTTGTCCCTTTTTGTGCTGATGAATACAATTTAGCATATTGCCAAGACAACCCCGGTGTCTTAAAATTATATAACAAAGTATAATTCCAAAGAGTGGAGGTTCTTCATAAATTCTTCTCAAAAATGTTTTAAAGGCGATTTGCTTCATAATAGAAACATTCATCCTTCCATTCCTGTGGCCCACTCTTTTGTTTTAAAGGGGACGTATGAAAATATAAAGATTTTGTTACAAAAACTGCAGTACGAAAACCATGTATGCTAGTCTGTGGAGATTTCATGATTATTGGACTATTAGTTGGTCAGCAAGTTGGTTTCACAAAATGTCCTTGTTTCGTATGTGAATGGGATAGCAGAGCTAGGTCAGAACACTGGGAAAGGGAACAGTGGCCACGTAGGACTAATTTAATACCGGGCGAAACAAATATAGGAAGTGAACCTCTTATTGATCCCTCAAAAGTATTGTTCCCACACCTCCATGTGAAATTAGATTCAATGAAACAATTTTTGAAAACTCTAGATAAAGACAGTGAGTGATTTAAATATCTTTGCGCTACATTTCCTTCTTTATCCTATGAAAAAATTAAAGCTGTTGTAATCGTTGACCCATAAATTCGAAAATTGAAGATGGACAGTCAGTTCGAGATTACTATGAGTCGAAAAGTGAAGTTTGCCGAGAATGCTTATAATTTATTATTATTATTATTATTATTATTAAGTAATGGATAACATCGAAGGTATAGAAAAAGAGAACATAAAACATAGAATTGAATTGAGTAGCAAAATAATATCATCATTAAATTCCATATGGTGGGATAAGCATATTTGGAAAGACACAAAAAACATATATTGGTAAAACATTGGTGGAATCTGTTGCAATGTACGGAAGTGAGGTATGGACAATCAATAAGTACTACAAGAATAGACTAATAGCTCTAGAAATGGATTATTTACGAAGAAGTGCCAGAAAGTCTAAATTAGAACGTGTCACAAATAAGGAAATTAGAAACATAATGGAAGCAGACGAAAGCATAATTGAAAGAATTGAGGAGAAGGAATTAAAGTGGTTAGGACATGTTTTAAGAATGGAAGATGAGCGATGGCCCAAGCAACTATATGAATGGCATCCGAACAGAAAGAAGAAAAGAGGAAGACCAAAGTTAACTTGGAAGGAAAACATGAAGACAGTAATGCAAGCTAGAGGGCTAAGCATCGAAGATGCCCAAGACCGTAGGCTTTGGAGGTTTGGCACGGGAAGACGGCAGCAGCTGTAAAAACCCGAAGTAATGATTAATTAGTGGCAAATAACAAATTCTGGCCTTGTTTTCACACAAATTTCTTGTTGAAAGTAATTTTTATTACATTTCTAGAGCTATAATTTCATTTCTAGTAACCTGAGGGTGATGGGAGAAAATGGAGATCATTTTCGAATTCAGCACAAAAAAATCCATTTAGAATCACCTATCAGATTAAAAAATCAAAACATAAGGTTTAAAATGCAGAACGGTGTAATCGGCCAGCGTATTCGGATTCCATTTGCCTTGATATCTCTTTTCCATAGATGAAATCTCCTGATGAAAGTGTTTCCCGTGCTCATCGCTCACTGCGCCAAGATAATAAATGGACGAAAAAACGTTTATTAAAAAAATAATTATTTAAATCCATTAATTGAAATTGAAATAAAAAAACTGTGGGTGATGGAGAAATTCCGAATACAAATTTGAAAACACGATAAAAAACTGCATTAAGTACAACTATTGGTACTCATGATACAAAAATCATGTTGACCAGTGTGATTTGGTAGATAGTTCTATTTATCATACGAGCCTACATGAAAAAAAAAATATTGTGAAAAATAATGAGATGTAATAAACTAATCTGTCACACGTAGAATTTCATTATTTAATGGAAATGGACAGCTAATGACAAATGAGGGAAATTTTGAGGAAGTGGCTGAATTCAAATACCTAGGAACAAAAATCACAAATAGGAATGAGATGCACAAAGAAATTAAACATAGGCTCAATTCTGGAAATGTGTGCTATTATGCATTGCAGACTCTTGATGTCCCAACTCCTTTCAAAAAACATTAAACTGAAAATATACAAAACTATTATTCTACCAGTTATATTATATGTGTGCGAAACATGGACTCTTACTTTAAGGGAGGAAAGGATATTACAAGTATTTGAAAATAAAGTACTTAGGAAAAATTTTGGACCAAAGAGAGATGAACAGACACGTGAATGGAGAAGACTGCATAACAATGAACTACATGGTCTTTATAGGAAGCCAGATATAATAAGAACAGTTAAGTCTCGTAGACTGCGATGGGCAGGACATGTTGCGCGTATGGGGAATGAAAGACGTGCATGGAAACTTCTTGTAGGAAAGCCAGAAGGAAAACGCCCAGTTGGTAGACCAAGAATGAGGTGGGAGAACAACATTAACTATGATTTGAGGGAAGTATATTATACAGGGAATGATTGGAAAGCATTAGCTGAGGATAGGGTTGTATGGAGAGCTTATGTCCGCGCGGCCATGAACCTACGGGTTCGATAATGCCAGTGAGTAAGTAAGTATTGGTAAAGAATACTCTTAACGAGATGTATAAGTTAGTTTGTTAAATAAATCTTAAGTTTTAGTTCGACAATCTCTGACATGGATAAGAATGGCAGTTTCTAGACAAATACAATATATAGGCCCACATTTGAATGACAGTTCCACGTTACTATAGACGTTATTTACTAATTAAATTTTCTAATGTGCTGACTGGAATATCAGGCACTCGACCCAGAATACCGAGTACACTGTTAAGTTGTCCCCTCCCTTTAAATAATGCTATATCAATATGTTTTTTCCACTTTCCGTTCATTTTCAACGTCGTACCAAGATATTCAAAATGTTTCACGTTTTGAAGTACTTGATCTCTGTATCTCCATTCCTCTGCTCTACCATAAACCGTCCCATTTTTAAAGGTCATTGTTTTTGTCTTACTAACATTTACAGTCAATCCCCAATTCCTACAGTATATTTCCAGTAGGTCAAGACCTCTTTGCAATCCCTTGATTGTCTTGGAACAGATAATTAAATCATCTGCATACAACAGGACTGGGATTCTAACATTTCCTATCTCCGGAGCCTCAATTTCTCCTTCTAGCATTACGTCTACAATATCATCAACGAATAGATTAAATAGCATTGGTGATAAAATGCAACCTTGTCTCACTCCCCGATTGGCTTCGCTGCTCTCTGTAATGTGCCCTTGGTCTACTTTTATACAAAATTTAACATATTTATAAATTGACATTAAAGCATGTATCATTTTATGAGACAATCCTTTCCGATTTAATTTTTCCCAAAGTGCGCTTCGGTCCACAGTATCAAATGCCATCTTAAAATCAATGAATGCACAAAATAATTTACCCCCCTTCATTTTCAGATTGTCATCAATTAATGTTCTCAGAACAAATACGTTGTCGACCGTGGAGTACCCTTCTCTAAAACCTGCCTGGTATTTTGAGAGCCTATTGTTCTCTTTAGTCCATTAGTACCAATTATTACTTTATTGTAACGGACTGTCAACAGCACGTACGGCTTCCTGCCCGTGCGACCCATATTTGTAAATAATATTGTAAATATCTTACTTTTTGTCTAATAAAGTCCTACTACTACTACTAATTAAATTCCTGATGAGATTCCGTTAAGGTGTTAGAGTATTAAAAGTTATAATATCAAATGATGTACCTTTTACTCAATCTCCTCAACTATTAAAACATTGTAGGCCTTTCGAGACCAGGTCCATCCTCAGCACAATATTTTATGTTGCTCTGCAGCTTAAATATATATCCATTGGATGAGAAAATCACAGAATATAGAGAGAAATGGTTTACACATGTGGAAAGAATGAGGGTATCAAGATTACAAGAGCATCATTCAACTACAAGGAAAGAGGTTCAAGGAATGTGGGAAGGCCAGTGAAAAGATGGACAGAACAAGTCTGAGGCGGAACAGGCAATTTGCCTAGCCCGTCAAGTGAAGAAGAAGAAGAAGAAGAAGAAGCTCTGCAGCTACTATTCAGAGCTGGATAATAACGTACAACCTTCTACTGAGGATGGAACTGGTCCCGAAAAGCCTGCAATATTCTGAACGTTTTAACAGTTGAGAGGACTGAATAAATGGTACATAATTGTATAAATTTCTAATTGTAATGCTCTAAAGGGATTTTTACTCGGTTGAGTAGAGCTTAGCATTCTTAGTTCTCCGCTTCGTTGATTCAGACTCGGCCACAATCACTAAATTTGATGGAAATGAAATTCCTTCTTTTATGTAGGAAGTAAATCCGTGAGTCCAACACGTAAAAAATAACCTCTGGCTTTACATAAGAAGGTTAACGGATCATACTTCTCTTTACGCCCTGATTTAAATCAAGGCGCTTATACCTGACTATTTAAAGAGCGTCTACAAATAAAACATATACAAACAATTACTTAGAAATTTATCTTAACATCACTTTCCATTTTTTAAAAGAAAAGTGACGTTCTCATTTATAATATTATAATGATATTGTGAAAAGAAAAATCAATGTGTGAACCAGGAATCGAACCGTGGACCTCTAGTTCTCCAGACTAGTGTGCAGCCCACTGCACCATTCCACACCTGGCACAAATGCTAACAATTCTTTCCACATATACAAATCTATAATTCTCGTTTCGTCTGCTGTCAGGTAGATGACACTGACATCGCCAACGGCTGGCTTCGTTTATAAGTATCTATATTTGAGAATTTTACACCACCACTTTTATAAGTAGTAAACGATGTTATTTAACATTTTCCAATACTGTTATTTTAACACAGTTCCAATAATGGATCGGTGTAGTGGGCTGCACACTAGTCTCAAGAACTAGAGGTTCCACGATTCGATTCCTGGTTCACACATTAATTTTTCTTTTCACGATATCATTATAATATTATAATATGATCCATTGTTGGAACTGTGTTAAAATAACAATATTGGAAAATGTTAAACTTTCTGATTTGTTATTTTACATATTTTCAGGGAAAACGCACTTACTTTAATAACACCTTGTGTGTTCATAGAGTACAACATTTTTAATTTTCAATCTTTCCGGAGAAATGTCTCATTAAATAAACTAAAATTGGCATACTTTTAAAGATGTCGATTATTTTAATGAATATAGACTTTGTCTTATTTATAATGGCTTTCTACGCTTTTATATTTAACGTTTCTGATGGTATTTTTAATTTTTCAAAATTTTCTTCGTCACGGTTTAGGCTTTTACTAACCCGTTCCGGCTCCAAATTGCTGCTCTTTCTATTTTTTCTTTGGTCTTCCCAAACTTCCTCTTCCTTTTGGTGAATAGTTGTATGCAGCTTTTAGTACTCTGTTCTCAGTCATCCTTGCTAAGTGTTCTTTCCAGTTTGTCCTATATTTTACTATTGTTGTGTTTAATTCCTCTAATTTTAGTTACTTTCTTATTTCTGTGTTGTTTTTTTTTGTGTTCTTTTTTTATTTTACAATCATCTAAATTTTGTCAAATAATATTACTTATTTAAAAAAATAAGATCATATTGATCTTTCTAGAATACTTGTCGTTTAAAAATATAACTCTAACATTTTTAGAGTTAATCTGTTTTTTAAGACACACATCACCATTCTAGAAACTACTATCAATGAGCCGATGACAACGTACTGTAAAAAAAATACCACCTTCATATAGGTCTATTAAGTTTATCGGGCCGATGACGGGAGAAAGAGGAACTACCAACTCCTTTCCTGAAACGTAAAATTATAACAATATATATTGGTTATTTGGAACGGTCTGTTAGATTCTTAAGAAAATATCAGTTGGTCACTAAAAAGTCATCATCATCATCTTCATCAACAACAAGGATTAAGCCCAATGGCTTGTTCCGGTCTCATTATAGGTCGAACTGGTCCTTCCATCTCTTGAATGGTCTTCCCAACAATCTTCTCCCTTTTGGTTTATAATTATACATTCTTCTTGGTATGCGCTGTTTATTCATTCGTAATACGTGCTGAGGGTAAACATTTTGATAGTATTTTATTCTTTCACAGAGATTAAATATATTAAGTTCTGTTCTTATATCTTCGTTTTTCTTTTTATCGGTCCTTTGGTATCCTGCTACTACTCTCAACATGTTCATTTCTGCAGCCTCTGTTTGTTTAATATCTGCCTTTGTTAATGTCCCAGGTTTCACAACCATTGATAAGACTAAATCGGGGAAGTTTAGTTTTGCTAACTTGCCGATTAGTTAGAGGTGAGAGGAAACTAAGAATAGTCCACAACGTGGGAGACGTCTGCCAGAAGGTTGACTTCGACCAAGAAGTCTGCAACGGTCTACGAGGCGACGTGATACCAGGTGATCATCACAACGGCTCAAGGGGCGGAAGCAGCAACCCTCTCTAAAGGCTTTGTGCTAGCCGTCGAGAAGAGCGGACGTGTTTTTGTTAGAGTGGTTGAAGTGTGCAGGGGACAAAGCATTATAAGCATTATGGAAGAAGTTAGAAAGCTGATTGAAACATTGTCAACTGAAGTGAAAGAGGGGTTTGAAAAGTGCAACGTGGGTGAAAAAATTCGTGATTTTGAGACGAACATGCATGGGATGGAGGACAGATTGAAATGGCTGGAATCTAAATTAGACTATCTCGAAAACCAGAGTCGCCGTAATAATATTGTGATATATGGTGTGCATGAAGAAGACAGAGAGAGCTGGGAGGAAACTGAACATATAGTTAAAAGAGTGGTGGCGCAAATCGGGATTGATTTGGTGGACAGTGATATTGAAAGAGCGCACAGAGTAGGTCGTTGGAATAGTGGAAAGAGACCGATTGTATGCAAATTATCACACTACAAAATAAAATGTTGGATCCTTAGAGACAGTAAATATCTTAAAGGGACCGGTATCAATATTGCCGAAGACTTTAGTGAGAAGGTGCGCCGCGAAAGGGACTTTCTTAAGCGACACATGCTCGAGGCGAGGAGGCAGGGCTGCCATGCAATCATGCAATTTAATAAATTGATTATAAATGGACGAATCTGGAGCAGGGAACAACTACAAAATATGGTTAATACTTAGAGGAACATGGATAGATGCTCTGAGACAGCAGCCCTGTCATTATCCTGCACAGCGCTCGTAACGCAGTCAGGGGACATTTATTACTACTGATTTATCTCAAAGCAAAGTCCAGATTGGATTTCAGGATATGACCACTAAAAAGTAATTTACAAAATATCTATATCTTACCATAATACATAAGAGAAATCCGAAAATTTCCCTCCTTGAGAGGTAAATAATTTTTAAACCTCATTAGATTTCGATCGCATTGAAGATAATTAGAAATTAAACTTCTCATTAAAATCTTACTATTTTGACTTAAGTGGGTTTTCTCGTCGGTCAAATATGTTTACCAATCTCGAAAAAATATTACCATAAAATGAAAATCGTTACGCTATGATAGCTATGATAGTCAATTAACGTAGGACGCTTAATGTATTGTATTTCTCTTACTGTTAATTATTTTTTCTTCTTTGTTTCAGGTAATAATGGGTTCAAGGATGAAGAAGTGAATAATTAATAAGATTAAAAGAGAAGAGTATTAAGGTGAAATAATGAATTATCTCAAGTTATATTTCTGGAAGGCGTATTACTTATTTTCTTACTCGTCGTGTTCTGAAAATCAAAATCTTTCTCCTGGCTCGGGACATGCTAAGTGTTCATTCTTGTTCTGTGTCTTCCACTGAAAATGATTACATGTTTCCACTAGATGTTATTTGTTAGATATGGTAATGAATACCAATAGGAATAATTATAAATTAGATTCTCCATCAACCAATAAGGATTTCTATCAGGCAGCACCATACCCGATGAATTACAATAACTGGTACTCAAACAGCTCAACTGGTCACGAAGAAGTGCAAAAAGAACAAGATGATGGAGGAAAGTGCGCGTGTTTGGCAGGCCTATGCAGGAAACATGAGCAGGAGAACGTTGAAAATACAACTGCTTCTAATAATGTGATGGCAAGTTATGGTGTTTATGGGACAGGTCGTGAAGAAGACGACGATGATGGTTTCGTACCAAGAGGTCGCTACCAACAACACACTGTCGTTAACGTAGCGGGAAATACAAGTATCTTGCGGGAAAATGTGGATAATAGAACCTGTTGTGTAAATGGTTCGTGTTGTACGAGTAACTCGGAGGTGCCGCAGGGGAATAACTGCTGTGCTACTTGGTGCAGACCAACCATATTGCTGCTCTTGCTGGTGCTTCTGGTGGTGGTGTTTGTGCTTATTTCTGGAATCCTGCTCTACTACAATTGTAAGTAGTCATTACATTTATTTTTGTGCTTGTAGGTGTTTGTCTTGTTCATTTTCGCAGTTCTCAGTAATAGCGGACTTCAAATTACACTGGTCAACATGATTTTTGTCTCATGAGTACCAATAGTTCTACTTAATGCAGTTTTATCGTGTTTTCAAATATGTATTCGGAATTTCTCTATCGCCCACAGTTTTTTTATTTAAATTTCATTTAATGGATTTAAATAATTATTTATTTAATTAATGTCTTTTCATCAATTTGTCCATTGTAGAATAAAACCAAATGAGATAACTCAGGAGATTTCAGCTATGGAAAAGAGATATCAAGGCAAATGGAATCCTAATACACTGGCCGATTATTCTTGAACCAACAATTGGGATGCTCCACAGGCGAAATATAGCAGAAAATCGTCATTTCTTACTTTCTAGGTGAGTCCGAATGTTCGAATATTGTGTAGTTGCGAATGTAGAAAATATTAAAGTGTTTGAAATTATAAAATCCTGTCTCTCCGAAACCTTGCGTGATGGAGAAAAACCGATATCATATTTGAATTCTGGAGAAAAAAGTACTATCAGAATCTCATATTTTTCTTTCTGAGACAAAAAAGAGTTTATTTTTTGTTGCTCAATGTTTTATTTCATTTGACCAGCCTCATGGTCTTGTGGTTAGACTAGAGTTTCTAAGATCCCGGGTTCGATTTCCGGTCAGATCATAAGGATTTATCTTAAAAGGAATACTTCTAGTGGTTTCCCATTGTCTTGAATGTGGGTTAAGGACTCTTGTGGGGCTTCATTATTATTTATCACCCATTGTATCATCGGTGTAACGTAATTCTGCCTTCCAGTTGCACCAATCTAATAAATAAGTTACAATCCCGCCACTGCCACTGGAGAAAGGCAGAAATGTCATAAAAGACAAAACTGGTGTTATCCAACAAAAATAAGTTATCTGCAGTCGAAATATTACTCCCTGCAGCATATTTTTCAAAATATTACTATTGATTAAATATTATTATAACATAATTGAAATCTTTTGTGATAATGTTTAATAAAACAATGAAAATGAATGATCTAATCAATTTAAATACCTTGGATATTATCTCTCTATCTGGGATGAAAAAGATATCCGATTGAGGGTCTTTCCACTTTTCAGCGGTTGCCCTTTTACCAGCCGGCTGCTGGCCCTTCACATCCACATGTGTCAATCACAGAGGTAGATGATCAACAGCCAGTGTAGGGGTGACATGTGGTTAGCATGTCGAGTCCCCCAGCCGTTATAGCTGGTTCCTCAACCTGGAGCCGCTACTTATTGTAGCTACCCAATTGCCTCACGATGCTGGGTGGGCACCGGTCCCATACTGGCGGAAATACCATGAGAAAATTTCTTCCCCCATGGAGACTCGAACCAGCGCAAGTCCCGTAGCTCTGCGCCAAGGCTTCCTACCTTAACCGCTCGGCTACGGCGCGGGACATGAAAAAGATATCCCTGAAAAAATTACTAGTTATAATAAAAGTTTAGGAATTATTAATCAAGTTATGAAACCATCCCTTGTACAAAAAAACACCAGATTACGTTTATATAACACTTAGAGCAGTGTTGACCTATGGTAGTGAAGCATGGACACTAAAAAGACAACATGAAAGCAGAATAACGGCTTGTGAAATGAGATTCATGCGCAGAACAGCGGGTTACACCAGATGGGATCGGAAAAGGAACACCGACATCTTAAAAGAATTGAAGACTACGCCAATTTTGGAATATATTAAACAGTACCAACTAAATTGGAAACACCATCTTGAAAGAATGACTTCAAATCGGATCCCCAAAGCTGTTTATAATTATATACCAAGAGGATGAAGATCACTGGGCCGTCCTATGAAACGCTGGAGGGAAAATGTTCTATAGGATCGTAACATGCCTTGGCCTAATACTTGGAAGGAAGAAGAAGAAGAAGAAAATGTATGAACAGAAATTACTTTGATTTATGCCGAATTACACAATCTACTATATTATATTATCAATACTAGTAAAATTTTATATACAATATTTTAACAAAGTTGAGGACGACAGCACCTACCAACAGGTACAATTTAATTTTTAATTTTCATCATGTATTATATTAGATGGTATAACTGTCACAGGATTGATGATCGGGGCAAGATGTATTATACCATGATTCTTAGCTAAATTTTGGAATTCCTTAGATTTCGACAGGGTGTATCTTTCTAAAATTGACATCGCTGCCATTAGATGGTCAATTTCAATTTTAAGAAACCACCTTTACAACATTTCTACTTTATAGTATGTATGCTTCAATTACAGTTTGAAATTTTTTAATGTATTTACAAAATGTATTTCATCAATTTCGAAAATTGTCTGTATCACTTTGTCCTTGAGACAATCCTCTAATGAGGAAAGTTGTATACAATGAAAAAATAAACTTCCCGCCCCGTTACTTATTTGTCGCCTTATAGCGTAAGGAACATCCCTCCTTCTACAGTCCAACCCCTAGTATATATCTGAAAGAAAACGTCTCTGTGGTTTGTATCAGGATAGTTCCTGTCGTGTGCTACTCGCGATAATTTTGCAGTCAGTTATAAGTTTAGCTTCACTTAGAATAACTTCTAAGTACAATTTCATATTTGAAATGCCTCTTCAATAATAACATGTGAGTTGATATATTAAAGTCGGTCAATAGTACCAGTTCACCTCTTGTTTCCTCAAGTACAACAAGTTAATACGCGAGCTATACATGATTTTTTTAAAGCGATGCGACCCTTTAAATAACTGGGACAAGAAAATAGTGATTCGCCAATTTAAGAGCTAAGCAATGTTCTTCTTTTAGTAGAAACGTATTTCAAGATATAATGTTCTTGCACGCAGTAAATAACTGTAAATGAGTTACAGTAAAACAAAACTACCTTGAACTAGAGAAACAAACAGCTAAAATAGATCTTCACATTTCCTTTGAAGAAACTAAGATAATGATAAATACTAAACACCCATACAAATACCATAATTTTCAACAACAAAATATTAAAATAGTCAAAGAATTCAAATATGTCGGAGAATGGATTAGTTGGAAAGCTGTGGAATTAAAACCGTTGGAAATCAGAAAAATAAACTTGAATTGGCTTTCCAATTTACAAAAGATACTTACAACAAAAAATCCCTTTCATGGGGATCCAAAATTACAGGGCAGTGATCAAAGACAGAAGCACTGTATGCAGCAAAAATATTAACCATGAATTTGAAAGGTCAAATGGAGAAAATTGAACTAAAGAAAAGGCACATTGTAAGGAAAATCATAGGAGCAAAATTTCAAGATAATAAATTAATATGCTTCAAGAACGTAACTCTCTACAAAAAAAAAAGGAAAACTTTCAGATACTGTGCGGAAAAGGAGAATAGTTTTTTTAGGGTATTCTTCTTAAAGTGAGCATTATATACATTAACCAAATAAATATTTGATTTTTTCCGTAACCGTAAAACAAAACCCAACTGGTTTAAAGGAACTGAAAAAAATACCCAGTAGAATTAAATATTACAGAAAATTCATAATCGATCGAACATCTGAATTAATTATCCAAGTTGAAAACATAAGGTTCCAAGATAAATCTACACTAAAACCAAAACCTATTATCTCGAAAAAAGAGAGGAAAAGAAGATAAGAAAGAATGACGAAATATTGGGCACTAGGAAAGGAACAACACACAGATATATGATTGATACAACATATCCCAAAAAGGGCTAAGCAAATAAAAAACTAGTAAATAACTAAAAACTCCATTACAATGGGTACTGTATTGAGAGGCAGAAAAAGGATACACACATTCGTGTTTCAGTGCGTATGATAACTCCACACTCAAAAATGAAAGTGATAGCAGGGATATTATTTGGAATCGTCGTATACACCGTATAAATATTACAGACTTCTAAGGGCTTTAGAGGGGACATAATAGATAAAGTTTTGATAAGGAATCCATGTCCGGTACGCACCATTTCGATGTAAAATAGTTTGAAAATCGAAACACAACGAGCGATATTGTGTATCTTGGGTATCAGAATAAGTTGGAGGAAGACCTTCTTGCACGAATTCTGGCGGCAGCAAAAATTATTGAGCACACACCAGGTCTTGTGCGGCGTGTGTATGAAATGACGCGTCGCAGATATACTTTGCACAACGAACAACAGGGTCGCAATGTGGAACCACACTTGTAGTACAACCCCTAGAAGTCTGTGTACTTATTCTGAAAAAAACAAGACGCACAGTATCAGCCCATTGATTTCGATCTTGCATCGAAATATTACGTTCCTGAATATGGGTTCCTTATCAAAACTTTATCTACTAATTCTAATAAAATTCATACTAAATTCCGTTGAGGTAGTAGTCATAATGTAAAATGTTAAAATGCATACCTTTTTGCAGGTGCCGCCGTCCTCATATGTGTTGAAAATTATTAAAAATGAATAAACTGTTAGTTTATGCTGACGATGTAGTACTATTGAGCGATAGCGAAGAGATACTAATGGTCAACACACATACACTATTGGCTAACACAAATAAATTGGGACTGGAAGTAGATATCAATGAAACCAAATATATGGTCACATATAAAAATTCATTATACAATTGAAAT
Organism: Diploptera punctata; assembly: GCA_030220185.1. Lineage (NCBI taxonomy): Eukaryota > Metazoa > Arthropoda > Insecta > Blattodea > Blaberidae > Diploptera > Diploptera punctata. Next base: position 981,743 of record JASPKZ010007516.1, on the reverse strand, counting down.
GGACAGCTAATGACAAATGAGGGAAATTTGAGGAAGTGGCTGAATTCAAATACTTAGAAACAATAATCACAAATAGGAATGAGATGTACAAAGAAATTGAACATAGGTTTAATTCTGTAAATGCATGCTATTATGCATTACAGATATTCTTGACATCCCAACTCCTTTAAAAAAACATTAAACTATTATTCTACCAAGTTTTTATTATTGATTTCGTACATCTCAATGATGGATACATCATATTTGAAGAGAAAAAATTATACGCTCAGACCGAGACTTGAACCCGGGACCCTTGGTTCTCTAGACCAAGTGCTCTACCAACTGAGCTACCTGAGCAAGTACCGATCTAATCGCAAATCTTTCTCTATATACATTGTAATTCCCATCCACCAAATGCTGTGAAGCCATGCTTCTATCTTGCAAATGGCGGCTCCTTTATTAAGAAGACATATTTGGGAATTATACATTACAGCCAGTACGGCTTTTTCCAAGTTTTTATTATTGATTTCGTACATCTCAATGATGGATAAATCATATTTGAAGAGAAAAATTATACGCTCAGACCGGGACTTGAACCCGGGACCCTTGGTTCTCTAGACCAAGTGCTCTACCAACTGAGCTACCTGAGCAAGTACCGATCTAAACGCAAATCTTTCTCTATATACATTGTAATTCCCATCCACCAAATGCTGTGAAGCCATGCTTCTATCTTGCAAATGGCGGCTCCTTTATTAAGAAGACATATTTGGGAATTATACATTACAGCCAGTACGGCTTTTTCCAAGTTTTTATTATTGATTTCGTACATCTCAATGATGGATAAATCATATTTGAAGAGAAAAATTATACGCTCAGACCGGGACTTGAACCCGGGACCCTTGGTTCTCTAGACCAAGTGCTCTACCAACTGAGCTACCTGAGCAAGTACCGATCTAAACGCAAATCTTTCTCTATATACATTGTAATTCTCATCCACCAAATGCTGTGAAGCCATGCTTCTATCTTGCAAATGGCGGCTCCTTTATTAAGAAGACATATTTGGGAATTATACATTACAGCCAGTACGGCTTTTTCCAAGTTTTTATTATTGATTTCGTACATCTCAATGATGGATAAATCATATTTGAAGAGAAAAATTATACGCTCAGACCGGGACTTGAACCCGGGACCCTTGGTTCTCTAGACCAAGTGCTCTACCAACTGAGCTACCTGAGCAAGTACCGATCTAAACGCAAATCTTTCTCTATATACATTGTAATTCCCATCCACCAAATGCTGTGAAGCCATGCTTCTATCTTGCAAATGGCGGCTCCTTTATTAAGAAGACATATTTGGGAATTATACATTACAGCCAGTACGGCTTTTTCCAAGTTTTTATTATTGATTTCGTACATCTCAATGATGGATAAATCATATTTGAAGAGAAAAATTATACGCTCAGACCGGGACTTGAACCCGGGACCCTTGGTTCTCTAGACCAAGTGCTCTACCAACTGAGCTACCTGAGCAAGTACCGATCTAAACGCAAATCTTTCTCTATATACATTGTAATTCCCATCCACCAAATGCTGTGAAGCCATGCTTCTATCTTGCAAATGGCGGCTCCTTTATTAAGAAGACATATTTGGGAATTATACATTATTTTTCTCCTTCTAGCATTACGTCTACAATATCATCAACGAATAGATTAAATAGCATTGGTGATAAAATGCAACCTTGTCTCACTCCCCGATTGGCTTCGCTGCTCTCTGTAATGTGCCCTTGGTCTACTTTTATACAAAATTTAACATATTTATAAATTGACATTAAAGCATGTATCATTTTACGAGACAATCCTTTCCGATTTAATTTTTCCCAAAGTGCGCTTCGGTCCACAGTATCAAATGCCATCTTAAAATCAATGAATGCACAAAATAATTTACCCCCCTTCATTTTCAGATTGTCATCAATATTTGTTCTCAGAACAAATAGGTTGTCCACCGTGGAGTACCCTTCTCTAAAACCTGCCTGATATTTTGAGAGCCTATTGTTCTCTTTAGCCCATTGTCTGATTCGTTCGTAAAGTACTTTACAATATATTTTTCCGAACACTGACAAGAGACAAATTCCCCTATAACTTTCTGGTATCTGTGCCCCACCTTTCCCTTTGTATAGCGGTTGGATGACACCTGTCGCCCAGGCTTCCGGATAATCTCCTCCATTAAAAAGTTTGTTGAACGCAGTTTTCAAAACGTCTAATAATTTATTGGATGATATCATATTTTTCAAGAATTCCCCTGGTATTCCATCAATTCCAGGTGCTTTACCATTCTTTAAACATTTAATGGAAGAAACCACTTCATTTTTCGAAATATCCTGATCCAGTAATTGAATATGAATTGGGTCAGGGATCTCAACTATATTTCCTTGATTATATCTTAACCTCTCATTTCCCAGCACCCTATCAAAGTAACTTCTCCATTCCCCGGGCGTTTATTCTTGTCCGATTTATGGACTTTACTTTGAGTTCCCTTATCGCTTTCCATATGTCCGCAATGTTCCCACTTTCAGTCGCGACTCTCATTTCTTCGGATTTCTTATTTTGCCATGCTAGTTTTGTTTTTCTGCCAATAAGTCTTTATATTCCTTTCTCTCTTGCGCATAATTTGTTCTGCTTTCATCTGTGCTTTCTTTTCTAAACTTTAAAAGACTACTTTCGACAAATTTCTTTCTTCTTTCTACATGCATTATTGTACCACCCTTTGTCCTTCTGGTTCATTGCGTATTTAACCTTGAATTTTTCCCCTGCTTTTTGAAAACATTCTGTCAAAGTTTTAATAATTTCCTCCCCGCTAAGATCATTTAATTGCAGATCCTGTATTAGCATTTCCAAACTCCTGTTAAATTCTTCTCTCAGATCCTCGATCCACCTGAAACGGATAATTGGCCGCAATATTGTTGCCACCTCATCATTAACTGTCTCACTAATACCTTTCATATTTAAAATAAGTTTGTTTGGAAGTGGTGTTGATTCGATTCTGGAAACTATACAGAAATTACTTAGGACTGGAATCATGTCTTGTGTGCATATTGAATAATCGATTACGCTACTTCCATTTTTATTAATAAATGTCAGTTCTCCATTTTTATCTTCCCCATATTTACCATTCAGAATTTCAAGTTCAAATGCATCGCAAAAAGCTAACAATTGGTTTCCTTCTGAATTTAAAATCTTATCTTTGCTTCTCCTACCCTCACCTCGTGTTTCATTATCATCCGATTTTATAGTGATATTTTCCTCCCCAATCCTACAGTTAAAGTCCCCTAAAATGATTATTCCCGCTTCCGGAAACCTATCTTTTATTTCTGCCAACGAGTCAGACAATTCAACGAAAAAATTTGGATTGGCATACCTGGAATTTAGTGGTTGGCGATAAATAGACAACAGACACATTTCTGCTCTTTCTGTATGGTAATATATACAAATTGCCTCTTTTAAAGTAATATTTACCTTTTTAATATATGGGTCTAAGTTAGCTTTATATAAAATGGCAACACCGCCTGGATATCTACCTCTCTTTCCTCTCTTTTGATTACCCTTAAATAACCTTTCATATACATAGATTTACGCATTCATTAGCTTTTAACCATGTTTCTCCTAGGGCTAATATATCAAAAGTCTCAATAAACTCTACACATCTGTCCATTGAAAGTTTTTTGCTTTAACCCTTCGATATTCCATGAACCGACTGTCAACAAACCCTATTGTGTTCCCTTGTCATTAGTCTTACCTGTATTTTTCGAACTTCCCCCTCTCAATAGTTCCTTTTCTGCGGGTAGATTCTGAAGTCTTAGTGATTTTCTTGTTGGAGTTCTTGTGTCCGCCGGTCGTTCACTTCTTAGAGGTGGGGTATGCTGTTTGCGTTCGGCCGTTTTTTGCTGTATGTTTATTGGATTTCTGGGAGTTATTAAGGTAGTGGTCCCTCTCTCTTTCTCTCGTGTAGAATTTTCTTCTCCTCCCTCTGCTGTAAGGAGACCACCTGCTGTTGAAGCGTCCCCTGTATGTTTTGGGGACTCGCTGTCAATGACCTCTTCAAATTCATTTTCAGAGTTGTCCATATTTTGTAGTTTTTCCCTGCTCCAGATTCGTCCATTTATAATCAATTTATTAAATTGTATGATTGCATGGCAGCCCTGCCTCCTCGCCTCGAGCATGTGTCGCTTAAGAAAGTCTCTTTCGCGGCGCACCTTCTCACTAAAGTCTTCGGCAATATTGATACCGGTCCCTTTAAGATATTTACTGTCTCTAAGGATCCAACATTTTATTTTGTAGTGTGATAATTTGCATACAATCGGTCTCTTTCCACTATTCCAACGACCTACTCTGTGCGCTCTTTCAATATCACTGTCCACCAAATCAATTCCGATTTGCGCCACTACTCTTTTAACTATATGTTCAGTTTCTTCCCAGCTTTCTCTGTCCTCTTCATGCACACCATATATCACAATATTATTACGGCGACTCTGGTTTTCGAGATAGTCTAATTTAGATTCCAGCCATTTCAATCTGTCCTCCATCCGATGCATGTTCGTCTCAATATCACGAATTTTTTCACCCACGTTGCACTTTTCAAACCCCTCTTTCACTTCAGTTGACAATGTTTCAATCAGCTTTCTAACTTCTTCCATAATGCTTTGTCCCCTGCACACTTCAACCACTCTAACAAAAACACGTCCGCTCTTCTCGACGGCTAGCAGATAATTCAACAAGAGTAACTAAATTAGTATGGTTCAAATGCTTCCCTGTAAGGGGAGAGCGCCTAAATCTCTGTAATGGAAAAACATGTGCTTACAATTACAATTACAATCTTCATTCATTCTGTCTATGTGTTGCTTCCATTTTCGTCTATATGTATCTATTTTATCAGTTATTGCAAATATTTCAAGTTCCTGTCTTATTTTTCTGTTCTTGATTCTGTCTTCCTTAGTGCACCCTTTAACAGATCTCAAAAATTTCATTTCTGCCGCCGTTATCCTACTTAGATCTTGTTTTTTATGTATCCAGGCTTCTGATCCATAGAGCAGTACCGGTACTGCCAACATTTTATAAAATTTCAATTGGGTCTCTCTTGTTGTTTTGTAATTTAGTGATCGTTTTATCGTACCACATATTCCCTGGAATTTTGCTATTTTATTATTTATATCATTATCATAATTAAATGAAATGTCACATCTTAGATAATTGAGATGGTTCACCTGTTCTATGATTTTGTTTCCTATTACTATTTTCGATCTGATTTGATTTTTCCCTTGGAATGCCATCACCTTGGTTTTTTCTTTGGATATTTTGAGATTATATTGTTCACATATATTATGTAGTTTAAAAATATTCCTTTGAAGTTCGTCTTCTGTATTTGCTACTGAGGTCCACTCCAGGGAGTAAGCGCCCCTGCCCTTTTGTGAGCTCCAGGTCCAACTCGCCCAGTGGGTAGAACCTGGGTAGGGTTACATGGGGAGAAGAGAAGTCCCCAAAGCCGTAGTGAAGTCAACTTCTCTAGGAGACGAACACTCCGAAATTCCAGTTCCCTGCCCTCCAGGAAGAGGGGTTTGGCTAGAGGCTGGTAACCTCTACTAGTAAAAAATAACTTACTCATAAACTTCAGCAGAAGAAAAACCGGAATTATATTGTATGTGACTTTTTAGAGAAGAAGAGAAATGATTCAACTGTATAATACATAACTCTACTAAATTTTTAAAGCCACAAAATGGCCGTGAGGTGTGTAATCGCATCTATTGTGGACTGGAAGCGCTTCTGATATTGAAAAAAAAATCACAACTGATTACGGATTTCAACGCCATTAACGCTGCGAGCAGTGTACAATGATGTTATGGGATTTTTTTTCATAGTTCACTTGCGAATAACATAAAATTTGAATGCAGCCATGGTTAGATATTGTCATTTAGAACCGGTTTAAGCACTTTACGAAAAATTAACGTTTGATTCAAAATTTAATCACAAAACCTGATAATCGCATATATTAGCTGTATCCATTCCAAAACGGAAATGTTATTTCTGGGAATACATGCCTGTGAAAAGCGAACCCTGTTTTATCCCTATATCCGTCTAAAAGCAGCAAAAAGTTAGTGGGGAATTCTATATGATTTAGTTATATCTAAATGGTATAATGTTATCAGATTATCTTTAGATCGGTAGAGAGCAGAGCAGTTCGGCCCATGTTCCAGCACTTTTTACTCCATAACGTCTAGCTCAAACTTTTACTGCTATCATTACTATTAATACGTAACTAATTAACTAACTCACTGACTATGGAACCCGTAGGTTAATGGCCGCGCGGACATTAGCTCTCCATACATCCCTATCCTGAGCTAATGTTTTCCAATCATCCCCTGTATAATCTCCTTCAATCAAATCATGGATAACATTATTTTCCCACCTCATTCTTGGTTTACCAGTTGGGCGTTTTCCTTCTGGTTTTCCTTCATTACTATTACTCATCATCACCATCACCATCACCATCATCATCATCATTCAGGGATTAAGCCTGTGGCTCGTTCCGGTTTCATGAAAGCTAGAATTGTTAAAATTGTTCAGACCATCTTCTGTGTGGGCGTCCAACATTTCTCCTTCCATGCGGATTATAATTTATTAATATTAACCATATTACAGCTGTCCACCGCTATGGTCTCGAGTTAGCGTACTGCCTTGTTACGCAGCGGGCCCGGGTTCAATCCCGATTTAGGCATATATTTTTCTGTTCAAATTTAATTTGTCATTGAGTGAGAAGTGATAAATTTAATATTAAATATCAAATAAAACTTAGTGAAAACTTTTTTCCATCGCAAGGTAGCATATTATTTTACAGGATGCCCAGGCAGCGCGTTGGCGGTCCTGGTTATCTAGTGGTTACCATACTCGTCTCTAGTTTCAAGTTTCGCGGATACAAATTCGGCCGGGTGGATAAAGTTTCGGAGGATACAGATTCTGAGAATGTGTTTGTTCGGAAGAGAACTATAACCTAAGTTCCATGCCATAGAATTAACTCATTCGCCTCAAAAGACGAGGAAGACTCGCCGGCAGTTAAATGACCTTCAACTCAGAAGACGAGGTACACTCGCTTAACTCTGCTGTTATATATTTTACAATATTTTGTACATCCCTTGGCAGGGTAATCTTATGTTCACATTTATGAATAGTACAGGAATGTGTTTTGGCCTTCACAATTATTGTTCTCAAATACCGTTATCGTTTGCTTGTTTTGAATGTCTGAAAATAGAAAATATAATTGACACTAACTTAAATCTGGTTTCTGGGGAAATGCATTGAGCGTTTATACCTGAAGCGAATGGGTTAAGGCACATACAAGAATATGAAGCTTTTGAAAAACAGATCTTTGAGCAAAATTTGTCGCCTCTTCACGCCTATATCTGAATTGAACACGCTATTTCCCCAAGGTTCTTAAATGAGCGCTGTTAAATAAAATAAGAATAACATTATTGTTTGAGTGGGATATGAAACCTTATAGAACTAACTCTGCCAATTAAATTAATATATATATATTTATTTATTTATTTATTTATTTATTTATTTATTTATTTAATGTTTACACATCTTTCAGTGCCTAAAGTTTCATTTTTCTTCTCCACTCGTCTGTATCCATCTACTCCATGTCCTCCAGTCCTCTTGTTCTCATTTCCGTTCTTATTTCTTGCATCAGTCGGCCGCGGTGGACTAGTGGTTATGCTCCTTGCCTCTGGTACCCAGGGTCGCGGGTTCAAACCCGGCCGGGGTCGATGGATTGTTTTAGGATGAAAAAATCCAAGAAGCAAGTCCTCCGGGAGGGAATTTAAGCCGTGGATCCCGAGTCTGAAGATATTCAGGCTCGTAAAAGATCCTTAAGCCTGAATGAAAAGGCCTCTAAGCAAAATTTACCGAATTTACCCGTCCTAGATGTCAGTATGAGGCGGAACGCTGACCACGGGCCACTCCAATGCCATCTATACGAAAACAAGTGTAACTAAATTAGTATGGTTCAATTTCATCCCTGTAGGGGGGAGCAACTAAATCTCAGCTGAGGGAAACATGGACTTTCAAGATACAAGAGAAGATTTCTTGCATCCGCGAGTTTCGAGGTCTTCCTTCCATTCTTCTACTAGGTGGACACCATTCCAATGTTTTCCTGGGTAACCTTTCTTCTTGCATTCGTTGTACGTGCCCATACCAATTTAATTGCTTATGTCTTATATAATCTACTATTGAATTTCTAATATTCATTTTTTCTCGTATGACAGTATTTCTTATTTTTTTTCTAATTTGGAACATGTATTCTGCTCTCCTCAAGAAATCCATTTCCATCGACATACATTTTTATTCTAAGTTTATGTTGAATTTCCAAACTTCAGCTCCAAATGTGACAGTACTTCTTTCTCACTATTAAATATTTGTAACTTATTTTTTCTGGATATATGTCTGTTCCATACGACTCCATACAACATTCCTGTTATTGCTCTACCTTTATTTATTCTGTTCTTAATATCACTTTCTTGTTTGTCCTCTTTATCTACTTTTACTCCCAGATACTCAAATTCTTCACATCCTCTAATATATCCCTTTGATCTTGTAATATTAAATTTTCTGTTTCGGCTCCACATCCCATATAAAATATTTTTCTAAATTTATTTTCGTTATTATTATTATTATTATTATTATTATTATTATTATTATTATTATTATTATTATTATTACTAACAGGCAGAGTTTTAAGAGAAATTTGCTGCACGAGGATCGGAGACCAGTGCAGTTCTCGTAGGAACATCTTATAGAATCCATTCCACAACGAGACTTTTGATATTTCTTTGGTAAATTCTTAAACGGATAAAAAATCCAACCTCTATTATCTTCAATATTGTTTTGCTCAAAATTTGACACTTGATCAAAACGATACCGTAATGTTTTCAAGAGAGTTATGAAACAATCACACATCTCGTATGTATGTAAAATTACACAACTAAATCAATGCCACTGTCGAACCCGCAGGCTCATGACCGCGTGGACATAAACTCTCCATACATCCCTATATTGAATTAATGTTTTCCAATCCCCTGTATAATCTACTTCCCTCAATTCATGGTTAATGTTATTCTCCCATCTCATTCTTTGTCTGCCAACTGGGCGTTTTCCTTCTGGGTTTCCTGCAAGAAACTTCCATGCCCCTCTATCGCTCCCCATTCGTGCCACATGTTCTGCCCATCGCAGTATACGAGACGTATATGTTCTTGTTATAAACAACATGTAGTTTACTGTTATAAAGTCTTCTCCATTCACTTGTCTGTTCATCTCTCTTTGGTCCAAAAATGTTCCTGCCGATTGAGGGTCTTTCCACTTTTCAGCGGTTGCCCTTTAACCAGCCGGCTGCTGGCTCTTCACATCCACATGTGTCAATCACAGATGATCAACAGCCAGTGTAGGGGTGACATGTTGTTAGCATGTCGAGTCCCCCAGCCGTTATAGCTGGTTCCTCAACCTGGAGCCGCCACTTATTGTAGCTACCCAATTGCCTAGCGATGCTGGGTGGGCACCGGTCCCATACTGGCCGAAATACCATGAGAAAATTTCTTCCCCCATGGAGACTCGAACCAGCGCAAGTCCCGTAGCTCTGCGCCAAGGCTTCCTACCTTAACCGCTCGGCTACGGCGCGGGACCCAAAAATGTTCCTAAAAACTTTATTCTCAAACACTCGTAATATATTTTCCTCTCTTAAAGTAAGAGTCCTTGTTTCGGATCCGTATAATACAAGTGGGAGAATAATAGATTTATATATTTTCAGTTCAAATATTTTTTTTAAGACGTTGAGACGACATGAGTCCCTGTATCGCAAAACAATCACGCATTTCCATTATTTACTCTATGTTTAATTTCTTCTTGCATCTCATTCTTATTTGTAATTATTGTTCCTAGGTATTTGAATTCAGCCACGTCTTCAAAATTTCTTCCATATTTTATTAACTTCCATATCCATTATACAATGCATTTCTATGTGTGAACATATTAGTTTTATTGGTGTTTACTTTCAATCCCAATTTCTTAGTGCTACTCAATAGTGTGTGTGTGTGTGTGTGTGTTGGACCCTAGTTGTAAAATTACACAATGATGCAAACATTTCTATATATACGTTAAATGCCAAAGTCATAAGACTGGAGTAAATTTCATACAAGAGTATATTATAACTCCATTATTCCATTAAACCAACTCGAAATACCAGATCCTTGTAATACGCAACCTTCACATACAAGTATCCTATTATAATGCAATTAGCCTCAGAGAGACACCTACAGTCGATTCAACATTGCCTATTACGTAGGTACAGTACGAGCAGAATTGTGCAGTGCTGTTACCGTTAGATATGTACAGCATATATATAATCCATACGTCCTGCCTGGGGACATGGGTGCTCCCTAGCGGCAGTTTATTTACACTTATATACCTACAGGTGTCAACGGGTGGCATGTGATTAGCATATCGCCTCAATGAGTCACCTAGTAGGCAACTAAGATATTGGTTTAACCCTTAAATTGGCGAAACAATAATTTCTCCTGCTAGTTATTCAAATGTTTCGGACCTCAAAGAAAACAAAATCATGTAAAACTCTTTAAGTTATTACACTGGTCAACATGATTTTTGTCCCATGAGTACCAATAGTTGTACTTAATGCAGTTTTTTATCGTGTTTTCAAATATGTAATCGGAAATTCTCCATCACCCACAGTTTTATTTCAATTTCAATTAATGGATTTAAATAATTATTTTCTGCTTAACAAACATTAAAGGGATTACCTCAAAATCAAAACATACAGTGGTGTACCCTGAATTGCAATCTGCAATGAGACCAGTTCCATACTGCGAAGAATTGCCCATACCAAAGCCTCCAGAACATGTGGTATTAGATGAAGAGAGTTCAGATTCTGATGGAAGTAAGGAAGAAGAAGAAACAGATTTTGGTGATACAAGTTTTGAACAAAGCTGTTCATCTGAGCCTCATTTATTGACTCAAGAAGATCTTAACGATCTCATACGAGATTTAAAGTTATCCAAAAACCTGTCTGAAATGCTTGGTTCCCGGCTAAAAGGATGGAATCTCTCGGAAACCTTGCGTGATGGAGAAAACCCGATATCATATTTGAATTTAGGAGAAAAAATACTATCAGAATCGCATATTTTTCTTTGTGAGACAAAACAAAAGTTTATCTTTTGTTGCTCAGTGCTATTGTACATTGTTACGTAATTTTACACAAACTTAAGTAATTGATAATCAAAGATAAAATCAAATATTTCATACCTCTCCTCATAATTAATCTTCTAATTAATTAATAATCATTTGTTTGTATTGTTTTGTAAACAACTAATAGGCCTATATAAAAATGAATGTTTGCTTGTTTGTTCGTATTTTATGCGCTGCCATATCGTTCATTCGATTGTGGTGGAATTTTTGCAAAATGTTCAGGAGGTTCCCAGGATGAACATAGGCTATAAGAGAGTTGTGATACTCAATTCATACACCCTTAAAAATGACCCTTAGTAGTGCAAAACGTGAAACAAGTAGCTTTTTGAACGTTTAAATGGCTTAGGCTGCCTAAATCAAAACAAATTCATAAAATTAATAAACACAGAATTTAACATCTACAAAAACTCTAAAAAAAAGCCCGTAAACATATGTTTATCTTATACGGAAAACTCACAATAACCATTTTTGGCTTTCATTGATTCCAAGAAGATTGGGATAAATAGATTTCTGGGCAAGCGTAGCAGTGAACGGCAGGTATTCTTTTACGGATAACTCACAATAACGAATTCCCCCCCGCTGATCGGGATAAGTAGATTTCCGTCAACATCGGATAATCAGCAGGGGGTATCTAAAAATAAAAACGATATACATTTTTATCTTTTATCTTTTACTTAAAAATAAAGAAAACATTCATTTTCGTCTTTCGGCACATTTATGCCAAGAAAAACGGGGTAAGTAGGTTCCCGGGTAACTCCGGGTAATCAGCACGGGGTATATAAAATAATTACGATATAAATTTTCCCCTATACTTATTCAACTGTACGTAAAAACACTTTTCACCTTTCAGCTCATTTATGCCAAGAAGACCGGGATAAATAAATTTCCGGGCAACGCTGGGTAATCAGCACGGGGTATCCAAAAATTAATTAGGATATAAATGTTTCCTACTACTTATTCAACTATACTTATTTTATTCACAAGAATAAAATACATAGAATAATAAAGAAATATTGAGAGAGACGGAGTGTAAAAATATAAAAGAAAAAAAGGTATATGTTCTTGTGTCTTGTAAGCCATGTTTCCCTTAACAGAGATTTAGGCGCTCTCCCCCTACAGGGCAGAATTTGAACCATACTAATTTTGTTACACTTGTTTTCGTACAGATGTCATTTGAGTGGTCCGTGTTCCGCCACATACTGACATCTAGGAAACCAAGGTAGTACTAGGACGGGAAAATTCGGTAAATTTGCTTAGAGGCCTTTTCATTCAGGCTTGAGGATCTTTTACGAGCCTGAAAATCTTCAGACTCGGGACCCACGCCTTAAAGTCCCTCCTGGAGGACTTGCTCCTTGGATATTTCCATCCTAAAAAATCCGTCGACCCCGGTCGGGTTTGAACCCGCGACCCTCGAGACCAGAGGCAAGGAGCATAACCACTAGTCCACCGCGGACATATACAATTTATTTATTCAACTAAACATAAAAACACATTAATTTCTACTTTTCAGCTCATTTATGCCAAGAATATCGGGAAAAGTATATTCTCGGGCAATACCGGTTAATCAGCACGGGGTATCTGAAAATAATTATGATATAGATTTTTCCCCTCACTTATTCAACTAAACATAAAAACACATTAATTTTCGTCTTTCACCTCATTTATGGGAAGAAGATAGGGATAAGTACGTAGTTTCCCGGACATCGCCAATTAATCAGCACGGGGTATCTAAAAATAATTACGATATATTTATAATTCTTTTTTCCTTTTATTTATTCAATTAAACATAAAACACATGCATTTTCATTTTTCTTCGGCGCAGCAGCGCATGTCGGGTGTAAGCTAGGGTTTTATACAATCTGGTTTTCGTTTCGCATGTCGGATATTTTGAATTTAAATACTTTATTTCTTGAAAAATAAAATTTCTTAGTATTTTGTATTCTTTCATTTAGGTCTATGCTTTCCTGGATATTGTTATGTTTAAATAGTACATTTAAATAGGAGTCCATAATTTTTTCAGTTATTGAAATAATGTCAAATTTACTTTTTGTCAAATTTTGTCAATCTAACAAAACCATCACAGTCATATTCAATTATAAATTATTAGAGAAATATTATTTAGCCTAACCTTAAATTGGCGAAACAATAATTTATCCTGCCAGTTATTTATATATTCCGGACCGCAAAGAAAACAAAATCACATAAAACTCTAAGTTATTATTGTACATTATTATGTAATTTAATACAAGTAATTTCTACTCATTTGTTTTTCTATTGAATTTATGTCTTATTGTCCTTTATAGGCTGCTAAACCGTTCAAGCGATCTTCGTGAAAATTTGTATGTACAGGATATCAGATGCGGTAAGCGTTTAGCCATTATCTATTGTGTTCTAAAATAATTAGGTGTAGGAGTTCACCTGAAACGAACTTTTAAAAATCGCTCTAGCAATCGCAATCTTAGATGTTTCACAACAAAACTCGGAATATCGTATTAAAGTAAACCGAGGTATGTATTTTCCAAAAATCAGTGAAATCCAACCATTAAAAATGGGGTTTGCCTCAAATTTGCAAATTAAAAATTTACTCAAGCAACCACTATGTTTAGTTGTATCAATGTGTACCATATAATTAATTAAGCCTCAATATTTAATTTATTAAGGCGTAGCAGCGCACGCCGGGTGTTAGCATATTCATAAATAAAATTAATGTATCTTATAAGTAAAGTCATGATATTTAAGTAATAAATAATAGTATAAAACAACTAAAACAACACGCTTTATTAGAAAATCGAACTAAGAAATGAAAAATAATTTTAATTTTCAACGCGCTTGGGATAAAATTAAAGTGGTCAACAAAAAAAATCATCTCCGACACATCTAGAATAATACTAGAGTTATCTACAAAAAAATAATAGTTTTACGATCAAAAGCGTCGGTTTCTCTATATCAATTAATATATTTTAAAATAAACAGATATATTGTTAAAAGTAAAGTCTCTAAGAAGAAAACGTAAAAACCATAAAAAAGCACCCCACGCTTTTGATGGTAAAATTATTTGTTTTGTAGATAACTAGTTTTATTCTAGATGTGTTGGAGATGGTTTTTTTGTTGACCACTTTAATTTTATCCCAAGCGTGTTGGAAATTAAAATTATTTTTAATTTTTAGTTCGGTTTTCTAATAAAGCGTGTTGTTTTAGTTTTTTAGAACTATTTTTTATTTTTTAGTTTGGTTTTCTAATATAGCGTGTTGTTTTAGTTTTCTTAAACCATTACTAATTTTTTTAATGTTTAGTTTAATTGATTGTCATAAACCGGAATCCCATGAAAATTTAATTGCTTAAGATGTTTTTAGTGTCTAGGCAAGAACATAATTATATATATATATATATTTATATATATATATATATATTTTTTAAAAACTCCTTCTGGAGTTCGGAATTCCTAAAAAGTTAGTTAGACTTATACGAATGTGTCTAAATGGCACAAAGAGTAGGGTGCTTGTCGGCAAACAGTTTTCGGACACTTTTGAAATCCAGAATGGGTTGAAGCAAGGAGATGCACTATCTCCTCTACTATTTAATTTTGTACTAGAGCATGCCATTAAATCTTTAGAGAATGAGGAAGGCTTACAACTGAATGGTATTAATAAGCTGTTAGTTTATGCTGATGATGTAGTACTACTGGCCGATAGCGAGGAGATACTAAAGGCCAACACGCACACACTATTGAGTAACACTAAGAAATTAGGACTGGAAGTAAATATCAGTAAAACTAATATATGGTCACACGTAGAAATACATTATATAATGGAAATGGACAGCTAATGACAAATGAGGGAAATTTTGAGGAATTTGCTGAATTCAAATACCTAGGAACAATAATCACAAATAGGAATGAGATGCACAAAGAAATTAAACATAGGCTCAATTCTGGAAATGCATGCTATTATGCATTGCAGAGACTTTTGATGTCCCAACTCCTTTCAAAAAATATTAAGCTGAAAATATATAAAACTATTATTCTACCAGTTATATTATATGGGTGCGAAACATGGACTCTTACTTTAAGGGAGGAAAGGAGATTACGAGTATTTGAGAATAAAGTTCTTAGGAAAATTTTTGGACCAAAGAGAGATGAACAGACAGGTGAATGGAGAAGACTACATAACAATGAACTACATGGTCTTTATAGGAAGCCAGATATAATAAGAACAGTTAAGTCCCGTAGACTGCGATGGGCAGGACATGTTGCGCGTATGGGGAATGAAAGACGTGCATGGAAACTTCTTGTAGGAAAGCCAGAAGGAAAACGCCCAGTTGGTAGACCAAGAATGAGGTGGGAGAACAACATTAACTCTGATTTGAGGGAAGTAGATTATACAGGGAATGTTTGGAAAGCATTAGCTCAGGATAGGAATGTATGGAGAGCTTATGTCCGTGCGGCCATGAACCTACGGGTTCGATAGTGCCAGTGAGTAAGTAAGTATATATTTTAAAATTATTATTATCTAACATTATTACAGTATAATATGTTCTAAAAAATCCTCCGGGCCGGATTTGAACCAGCGACCTATGGATTACTGAAATTATATACCACTACAGTCCACCACTCTACCAACTGAGCTACCAGAGGATGTAATATTAATTTTTTACAACGATGGACTAAAAAGTCGACAAGTCCGCAACCTATTATATATTGTATATTATATTTATATATTATATATTGTATATTATATATATGAAATTATTGTATTGTCATTGGTCCTTTAGGAGTATACAAATATTCAAGTCGATCCCATGTCTCTAAGTGGGTGAAAATCGTGTTGAAAGATTCCGTTACATAGATACAGGTCAATATAAAGTGTGTAATAAAAGACAAGATACAAAACGGATAGTATATATTATTCAACTGTTTGTGTGTGAAATCATGACAAAAGACAGAAGTCTTGCTTCTCATTATACTATTAAACTGTTTGTGTGTGGAACCAAAACAAAAGAGAGTCATAAATCTAACTTGTCATACTATGTCGCAATCTTACCTTTTAGTACATAAAAAACCGGACCCTACATATAAGATACATAGTGAAGTTTTTTTTAAGATTTAAGATTTAAGATTTATTTAGCCTGGTGGAGTTAAGGCCATGTGGCCTTCTCTTCCACTCACCAGGACAAACATATATTACATAAGAATATAACAATCTTAATTAACTCTAATATTAAACACTAAGTAAAAATTTGATCAAAAGATAATATCTAATATACATATTACGATCTATAATACAACCAGTTAATATTAGTTAAAATTAAGACTAAAACAAATAATAAAATGTATACAAGCAAGACATATTAAGTTAAGGGTTATTGAATGAAGGTCGGTTAAATTTTATACATAGCATTTTTATTTAGGCTCGCGGTTCTTTTAGGAGCCTGAAAATCTTCAGACTCGGGACCCACGGCTTAAAGTCCCTTCCTGAGACCTGTCCCTTACATTTTCCATCCTAAAAATCTATCGACCCCGACCGATTTGAATCTGCGACCCTCGGGACTGGAGGCAAGGCGCATAACCACTCTAGACACCGCGGTCACACCATTAGATTTACTGTATACTTGTATTTTAATATTATAATGATATTGTGAAATGAAAAATTAATGTCTGAACCAGGAATCGAACCGTGGACATCTAGTTCTCCAGACTAGTGTGCAGCCCACTACACCATTCTAGACCTGGCACAAACATTAACAATTCTTTCCACATATATAAATCTATAATTCTTGTTTCGTCCGCTGTCAGGTAGGTGACACTGCCATCGCCAACAGCCGGCTTCGTTTAGAAGTATCTATATTTGAGAATTTTACACCACCACTTCTTTTATAAGTAGTAAACGATATTATTTAACATTTTCGAATACTGTTATTTTATTGCTTCTTTGATTTTAGTCCTACTTGTAGATCTATGGGCAATATTTATGTTATAATAGCCTTGTACAGACTTTTTCCCTGAGAAAATTTAAAAAAAAATTTTAACATCAGAATTACATATGCATTTCTTTCTCTTGTTAACCCTTAAATTGGCGAAACAATAGCTTTTCATTCATGTATTTTATATCTTTCGGGCTAAATGGCCGTGGTCTGGTTTTATTAAAACTCGACGTTTCGTCTACTACTGCGGTAGACATCCTCAGGAGATTCTGCGCGTTCTTTGACTTGTTAACTCTTCAAATGTCTGCTGCAGACTGGCTGTGTGTTGGAAATCGTGCCCTTATTTGTAGTTGACTATTGTGCGGAGATGTTTTCTACACGGTCCTTTACTTTGGAGCTATTTTTCTGATTGGTTATCACTGGCGTAAGTCATGGGTTTTATTCTCGTGTTATATAATGCCGGAATCCAAATGTTATTAATAACTTTTCATGCCAGTTATTCAAATGTTTCGAACCGCAAAGATAACAAAATCATGAAATACTCTAACTTAAGTAATTTGTAATCATTTGTTTTTCATTGTTTTATAAACAATAATAAATAAATAAATGAAATCAATGTATCTTAAAAGACAACATTGTGAAGTAAAGGGTTAAACGCTAGAATATGTTTTTCTCTATTTCATACTTCATTCCTTCTAGGGCATCCGTCAGAAGGCAGTTTCTTCTTAGCCAGTGGCCAATCCAATTCATGCCCTGTTTGCAGCTTTATTAGAGATATATAGGTGTGGTAGATTCCCGTTTCTTTTCACACACACTCTCTCTTTTGCATCTTAAAATCTTAAAAGATCTTTAGAAGGTCCCAAGGGGCCCCAATTTGGAGGCGAGGAGAGTGGATTTAGCTAGGTTAGACTCTCCGGACTTCACCGAAATTCACCCCAGAGGTTAAAGATCAGTTGGTCAACGGAAAGAGAGTTAGAGGCAGAAAAAGACATCAGACGATAGACGATATTAAAATAAAAGATTTGTGTGCGGATACAAAAAAGGAAAGCTGAGTTAAGGAAAGAGTGGAGAATGCTGAGTTTGCAGTGAAAGACCTGTTCTTGGGTAGAACACTATGTATGCATTATACTTCAACCGCGATCAGCCCCATGGGCTAGTAGTCAGCGTTTCTGAGTACTATTCATGAGGTCCCGGGTTCGATTCCCGCTCAGATCATAGGATTTTTTCCCTTAAATGTAAATTTTGGAATGCAGGCTTTCACGGCCGGTAATTATTCGAGCGGTTGCCCATGGTCTAGAATTTATATTAAGTTTAGGTTAAGAACTCTCCTGGCGTTTCATTATCATTTTTCTTTCCATATCATATTTGCCTTCATTGCCAAATGTCAAAAATATAGTCATAACATCTAAATATACAAGTGTTACTGCTATAAAGTAAATATTCTCTTTAAAAATTTGCTTAACTGTTATGTTGACCACAAGATGTCAGTCGGAACGATTTTCCGCTACCTCTTGCGTGAATTGAGAATACTACATATATAAGAAAAATGTATGTTGGTGTTGGAATACTTGGGTAACTCAGGTCTATAGAGCACTAAACGTACAAAGTTAAGAGGCTCGGGTTCGAATCCCGACTCAAGCATTCATTTTTATTTTCATATCATATTTGCCATCATTGACAAATGTCAGAAATATATATATATATATATATATATATACAGAGTGTATAAAAAAGGATGGCGCAAACTTACATGGTTGAAAGTACACGATAATAGAAGCAACAATGTCCCAGTAAACATGGGTCCGCAAACCAACCGTTTGCGAGATAATTACGAATGTATGGTTACAAGCCGTCACTGACGTCATTGTTTGTAACATCGTACGGCAAAAGATGGATAGGTCGAGGCGGATCTGTACCTTGGCCTCCAAGATCACCTGATCTAAATCCTTTGTATTTTTGTGTCTGGGGTCACCTCAAAAGCGAAATGTACAGCACACCTGTTAACACGGTTGAAGAACTGGAGCAGAGAGTTGTACATGCTTGTCAAGAATTCAGAAATTATGCAGGGGGTTTTCGAAAGAATTCGACATTCATTGCAGAGACGAGCACAGTATTGCATCCAGATGCCAGGAAGACACTTCGAACGCCTCCTTTAACAGGTAACCCATAAGTGGAAGTGAACTGTGAAATGTGAACTAAAATAATATGAAAAATTAATAGTAAAGTCAAAATTCAAATTAATTTGTACTAACTAGGACGATGTTTACAATGAAGTCAGTGGCGGCTTGTAACCATACATTCGTAATTATATCGCAAACGGCTCGTTTGCGGACCCATGTTTACTGGGACATTGTTACTTCTATCATCGTGTACTTTCAACCATGTAAGTTTGCGCCATCCTTTTTGACACACCCTGTATATATATATATATATATATATATATATATATGGTATGGTAAGAAAAATAAATGCCTGGACGGCATTCGAACCCGGAACTCTGAGTCTGTACCGCAGCGTGTTATCCATTACACCACCAGGCGAATCCAATTCAAACACTTATTTTTCTTATATATGTATTATATTCTCCATTATTACTAGATGTCGCGAGAACTCGGTCTTCACTGCCATCTAGTAGCTGACTATAACAAGTAAGCAAATTAAAGAGAATATTATTAAAATACGTGTTTGAATTGGATTCGCCTGGTGGTGTAATGGATAACACGCTGAGGTACAGACTCAGAGTTCCGGGTTCGAATCCAGTCCAGGCATTTAATTTTCTTATCATACCATATTAAGCTTGCATTGCTCAATGTTAAACATTTAATTATAACATATATATAAACTAATGGCTCTGTTTGTCCTTTATGCATCACTACCTCACTCATCCGATTGTGATGGGGCTTTTTTGCAAAATGTTCAGAAGTTTCCTGGGAAGGTTTTAGGCTATAAGGGAGTTGCAATACTCAATTCCAATTCCTTGACCCTTGAAATTACGCTTTGTAGTGAAAAACGTGTTTTTCCGAACTTTTTGGACGCTTAAATGTGTTACGCTGCGTGAACCTTAACATTATCATCACTCTAGGGATTAGACAATTGCCCGTTCCGACTTCATAATGCATCAGCCCAACGTCTTCTAGATCTTCCAACATCACGTCTTCCTCTTGCATGGTAATTTCTTGCTAACAATGGATATCTCTCCTTACTCATTCCATCCATATGATGAATCCATTTCTGTCTGTAATTCGTGACCTTATCCAATAAAGGCTGTACTTTCAATTCTTCTCTTATATCCTCATTTCTTATTCTATCAAGTATTGTACATCCTTTTACTTGTCTTAGGAACCTCATCTCCGCCGTCTGTATTCTATCCTTCTGTTTTTACACGCTTTATATTAGCTTGACCTGTATCTATCTATCTATCTATCTATCTATCTATCTATCTATCTATCTATCTATCTATCTATCTATCTATCAACCTATCTATCTATCTATCTATCTATCTATCTATCTATCTATCTATGTAACTGAATCTTTCATCGCGTTTTTCACCCACTTAAAATAATTGGATCGACTTGAAATGTTGTATACGCGTAAAGGACCCGTGACAATACAATAATTTCATATTTATTTTCTAAAATCCTGGCCAGAATCATCAGAAAATCAAAAAAAAGTGTTTTTGTATTTATGTAACGGAATTTTTGAACACGATTTTCACCCACTTAGAGACATTGGACCGACTTGAAACTTTGTATACTTGTAAAGATCCCGTGACAATACAATAATTTCATATTTATTTTCTAAAATCCTGGCCAGAATCATCATAAAATCAAAAAAAGTGTTTTTGTATTTATGTAACGAAATCTTTGAACACGATTTTCACCCACTTAGAAACATATGATAGACTTAAAACTTTATATACTTGTAAAGGACCCGTGACAATACAATAATTCCATATTCATTTTCTAAAATCCTGGCCAGAATCAACAGAAAATCAAAAAAAGTGTTTTCGTATTTATGTAACGGAATTTTTGAACACGATTTTCACCCACTTAGAGACATTGGACCGACTTGAAACTTTGTATACTTGTAAAGATCCCGTGACAATACAATAATTTCATATTTATTTTCTAAAATCCTGGCCAGAATCATCATAAAATCAAAAAAAGTGTTTTTGTATTTATGTAACGGAAACTTTGAACACGATTTTCACCCATTTAGAAGCATTGGATCGACTTGCAACTTTGTATACTTGTGAAGGACCCATGACTCTAAAATAATTTCATATTTTATTTCTAAATTCCTGGCCAGAATCATCAGAAAATCAAAAATATTAAAACTGGTATAATAGGTTACGGACTTGTCGACTTTTTAGTCAATCGTTGTCTGAGCTCAGTTGGTAGAGCGGTGAACTAGTGGTATATAATTTTAGTAATCCATAGGTCGCTGGTTCGAATCCGGCTGGGGAGGATTTTTTTTTAGAAGAGTAATAATTTTAGCTCATACTACAATAGTATGGAATTTAAAGATATTTACATTCTTATCTTATTCTGTAAAATATTAAAACTAAAAAATAAAAAAATAAATAATAGTTTCAAAAAACTAAAACAACACGCTTTATTAGAAAACCGAACTTAAAAATGAAAAATAATTTTAATTTCCAACACGCTTGGGATAAATTTAAAGTGGTCAACAAAAATATCTTCTCCAACACATATAGAATAAAACTAGAATTATCAACAAAAAGAAAATAATTTTACCATCAAAAGCGTGGGGTGCCTTTTATGATTTTTACATGTTCTTCTTAGAGACTTTAATTTTACCAATATATGTTTATTATCAAATATATTAATTGATATAGAGCACCCCACGCTTTTGATGATAAAATTATTTTCTTTTTGTTGATAATTCTAGTTTTATTCTATATGTGTTGGAGAAGATATTTTTGTTGACCACTTTAAATTTATCCCAAGCGTGTTGGAAATTAAAATTATTTTTCATTTTTGAGTTCGGTTTTCTAATAAAGCGTGCTGTTTTAGTTTTTTAAAACTATTATTTATTTTCATTGGAGCCCAAGTTTCACACCCATACAATATTGTGTGAACCGTCATAACATTATACATTTTTATCTTGGTTTCTTTTCTAATTTTATTTTTGAATGTTCTCTGTATTGTCCCACACACCGTCTGAAATTCATTTATTTTGGAGTCAATATCTCTTTCCACATTGTAGCCAACATCACAGCCCAAATTTTCTTTTTTCTTTAATTCTCTTTCTAATTCTTCTTCTATTGTATTTATTCCCCT
The DNA here is from genome assembly GCA_030220185.1 of Diploptera punctata. Lineage (NCBI taxonomy): Eukaryota > Metazoa > Arthropoda > Insecta > Blattodea > Blaberidae > Diploptera > Diploptera punctata. The sequence goes on along the minus strand of JASPKZ010007516.1, from coordinate 959,246 downwards.
TACGTTCCAATTTCCTAATTTCAAAATGTCCTTTATTCCAAATCGTATCCTTTTATCTTGCTTGGGTCGGTTCCTTTTATGACAATCCGGCTAATTTCCATGAAGCTTCTCAGTAAGATGAATGTCTCCTGGAAGCGTTACGAGCGCTTCGCAGGACAAGGATTGTGGAAGGGCTGCTTCCTCTGAGCCTCCAAACATGCTCCTCTGGGTATCCACCCCCAAGGGAGAGCTGCTTCTTCCGCTCTTCAAGCCCTACAAGTAGATTATGAATAATATATATATATATATATATATATATATAATGGAATTTATTGCCTTTTTTTCAGAATAAAGGAAATACATATGCATTTACATTGCGCAGGGGCCTGCTTGGCCGTACGTGCATTATTTTTCCACGAATAAAAAATAAAACTAATAATATAAACAAATACCTACAAATACACCTGTATCAAAAAACAATAACAGGCTACATATAAGTAAAATCTATGTCTGCACTAAATCAAAATAATACATATCTACATTCATCCACATTCCGTACATTAATATTAAAATAAAAAAAAATGCTAGAAAACAAATTAGAAAAAAAACACACACACATACACCCACATACCCCCACACATATACACACCGCACGCTCATACCCCCCTCCCCCCGACCCTGCAGACATTAAGTGCACTATCAGACTATTCAACTTATCAGACCTACTTATTATATAACATGATTAAAGATCGAAAACAAAGACCATATTGAGATTCTTCTTATTGTTAATACATATATCCTTAATCTACAATTTTGTTATATCTCAATTTTCTTACTGTACCCAAAAATTTCCATGTTTTTGATTCACTCTCGATCCGTCCTAAAAGATCCCAACACGCCACTCTCCCTCGATCCGACCTGAGAAATCTCTCCGGCAGCATCTGTAATCTAAGTTGTTCTGTCTCTCTACAGAATGCTATAATATGCTGCCAGTTTTCATGGTCATCGCATAGTGGGCATAGTTTAATGCCTTCATCATTTGTTAAATTATGGGCCACCCATCCCCCCAAATGAAACCATGCAATAGCACTTTTATCATCCCCATCCAAAGAGTCAATATATTTCTCCCTTCCCCACGAAAGTTTCAGTTCCGTCTGCAGGGTGAGCGATATTTTCTGGCTACACTCTGCTTCTATATACTGTCTGTCTATATCGATTAGTCTCTTCTTAACTGTCCTCCAAACATTTCTATTATTCCGCGTACTCCTCTCCCATACCCAACCCATCCCTATGCCCTTCAATCCCCTTTCTACACCGATTACCCAATCTCCCGAAACACACTGCCTTTTCTGTTCATTGTAACACTCTGCTCTAAGCGAGTTCTGATTCCCGTTTATTATGTCCAACCAATACTTAATAGCCATAATTTTGCCCCTTATTGTGTCCGAAAATGTACCGAATTCCTTCAGTATGCCACAATTTGAAGTCCCCGTTGCTAATCTCATCGCTTTCTTAAGAAACATAGGTTGAATTTTATCTAGTGTCCCCGTTCGTTCCCAACCCCATAATTCTGAGCCATACAGCATGGTCGCTCTCACAGTCGAAGAATAAACCTGTTCTAGTGTACGCATCGGTATGTTTCGCAATTTTGACATATTCCTTGTCGCCCTGTTGACCGTTGAAGACTTGACGAAGATGTGGCCGCCCAAAATGGATACAGACGCCATTCCCTCGTTGTGAGCTATACTTAGTTCCCCTCGCCTCTTACCCACCAGCAAGATTAACCTAAGTCAATCTTCCCCAGTAGGGTCATCTGGTTCATCGGGTACTAAGCCCCCCCACCACGCCAAGGTGATAGCTCCTGGGAGGGGTGAACCATAACATATACACCAAATTAATGTACACAGAATTAAATATCTAAAAAAAAATATACAAGAAAGCCCGCGGCAGCATATGTAGGCCTATATCTTTTACGGATAACTCATTATAACTATTTTTATCTTTCAGCTCATTTATGCCAAGAAGATCGGGATAAGTAGGTTCCCGAGCATCTCCGGATCGGCACCAGGCATCTAAAAATAATTACGATATAAATGTATAATTATTTATTTAACTTATTCAACTAAACATAAAAACACATTTTATTTATTTAGGTGTAGCAGCGCATGTCTGGTATTAGCTAGTAGTTGGATAAATTAGATTAGATTAGATTAGATTTATTTAGCCTCGTGGAGTTAAGGACATGTGGCTTTCTCTTCCACTCACCAGGACAAACATATACTACATCAGAATATAACAATCTCAATTAACTCTAATATTAAATAAAAATTTGATCAAAAAGATAAGATCTATTATATTACAATCTCTAATGCAACCAGTTAATGTTAGTTAAAATTAAAACTAATAATAAAATGTATACAAGCAAGACATATTAAATTGTCCCTGTCTAATGTATATAAAAAACAAAGAAAAATAATGAGATATAGAAAACTAATTTTATGGTTATTCAATATTTAAAACAAAAGAAAATATTTGTTAATCTTAATATTATTTTCATAAATAATTAAATTTATTAATTCTTAAAACAATACTATCAGTGAGGTGTATAAGTTAATTTGTTATTAAATAATTCTTTAGTTTGTTTTTGAAGGATGTTATATTTTGACAGTCTCTGACATAGGGCGGAACGGAATTCCCTTTATTGCCAGAAAATTCTAAAATGTTTGGCAGCGTCTTTTAGTACTTCTTTCTAATCCCACTACAGGCCTCGGGAGGCCCTTGGGGTAGTAGGAGATTAAGGCTCCCACTTTTTCTAGACAATCGGCACTTGATGTCAGCCGGGTTGTTAGCCCTGCGTGACGGCCGCCTTTACCTCAGAACAAGCGTCTGGTACTCATTTCCGTTAGAGGCTGAGTCGACCCCAGGGCCATAGTGCCGCCAGAAGGTTTTGGTCAGTTTAAAAATCCGGACCCAACCGGGACTTGAACCCTCGACCTTCCGACTTGTAGCGCAGTGCCTTAACCACAATGCTACGGCGTGCCCCCGTCTTTTAGTACATGCATCATTATATTATTTTAAATATATTTACAAAATGTATTTCATCAATTACAAAAATTAATTGTCTGTATCACTTTGTCCTTGAGGCAATCCTCTAATGAGGAAAGTTTTATATAATAATATAGCATTTTTTTCTACTGTATTCATGTACTCTGTAAGGAGCATTGAAAGTCCGTAACGTTTTGTTCTTACAACATTTGAAATAGAAGATTCTTTATACAATCTGGAAGAATATATTATCAACTAGCTAATACCCGGCATGCGCTGCCACGCCTAAATAAATGAGAATTAATGTGCTTTTATGTTTAGTTGAATAAGCAAAAGGAAAAATAATTATGAATTTATATTTTTAGATACCCCGTGCTGATTACCCGACGTTGCCCGGGAATCTACTTATCCCGATCTTCTTAACATAAATGAGCTGAAATACGAAAATTAATGTTTTATGTTTAGTTAAATAAGTACGTGGAAAAAAATATATTGTAATTATTTTTAGATACCCCGTGCTGTTTACTCAGCGTTCATCGTTCATTTTTTAGTTCGGTTTTCTAATAAAGCGTGTTGTTTAGTTGTTTTATACTATTATTTATTACTTAAATATCATGACTTTACTTATAAGATACATTAATTTTATTTATGTATATGCTAACACCCGGCGTGCGCTGCTACGCCTTAATAAATTAAATATTGAGGCTTAATTAATTATATGGTACACATTGATACAAAGTAAACATGGTGGTTACTTGAGTAAATTTTTAATTTGAAAATTTGAGGCAAACCCCATTTTTAATGGTTGGATTTCACTGATTTTTGGAAAATACATACCTCGGTTTACTTTAATACGATATTCCGAGTTTGGTTGTGAAACATCGAAGATTGCGATTGATAGAGCGATTTTTAAAAGTTCGTTTCAGGTGAACTCCTACAACTAATTATTTTAGAACATAATAGATAATGGCTAAACGCTTACCGCATCTGATATCCTGTACATACAAATTTTCACGAAGATCGCTTGAACGGTTTAGCAGTCTATAAACGAAAATAAGACATAAATTCAATAGAAAAACAAATGAATAGAAATTACTTATATTATTTGTATTAAATTAGATATTAATGTACAATAGTAACTTAGAGTTTTATGTGATTTTGTTTTCTTTGCGGTCCGGAATATATAAATAACTGGCAGGATGAATTATTGTTTCGCCAATTTAAGGTTAGGCTAAATTATCTGACTGTCCAACTCTCTAATTGAATATGACTGTGATGGTTTTGTTAGATTGACACTTACTATCAGCGAGTCCCAAATAGTAAATTTTACATTACTTCAATAACTGAAAAAATGATGGACTCCTGTTTAATTGTACTATTTAAACATAACGATATCCAGGAAAACATAGGTCTAAATGAAAGAATACAAAATACTAAGAAATTTTATTTTTCAAGAAATAAAGTATTTAAATTCAAAATGTCCGACACGCGAAACGAAAACCAGATTGTATAAAACCCTAGCTACCACCTGACATGCTCTGCTGCACGGAAGAAAAATGAAAATGCATATGTTTTTATGTTTAATTCAATAAATAAAAAGAAAAAAATAATTATAAATTTATGTCGTAATTATTTTTGGATACCCCGTGCTGATTAATTGGCGATGCCCGGGGAACTACTTATCCCTATCTTCTTCCCGTAAATGATATATCGTAATTAGTTTTTAATACCCCGTGCTGTTTACCCGGCATTGCCCGGTAATCTGTATCCCGATCATCTTGGCATAAATGAGCTGAAAGACAAAAATAAATGTACTTCTTAGGATTAATTGTACAAGTAAAATTAAACATAATTATAAATGTATATCTTAATTATTTTAAGATTCCCGTGCTGATTACCCGGTATTGCCCGGGAATCTACTTACCTCGATCTTCTTGGCATAAATAAGTTAAAAGACAAAATTCGTTATTGTGAGTTATCCGTAAAAGAATACACGCCATGTGCTGCTATGCTTGCACAGGAATCTACATACTTGTCTGGATCTTCTTGGGATCAATGAAAGACAAAAATGGTTATTGTGAGTTATCCGTAAGAGATAAACATATTCTGTCACAGACTTTTTTGTAGAGCATTTTGAAATATTGAATTCTGTGTACATTCATTTTGTGTATTTATTATTGTTTAGGCAGCGTAAGTCAATTAAGCATCCAAAGAGCTACTTTTTTGTTTTCCACTACAAAGGACAATTTTTAAGGGTGTAGGAGTTGAGTATCACAACTCTCTTATATCCAGTGTTCATCCGGGAATCTCCTGAACATTTTGCAAAAGCCCATCACAATCGGATCAACGGTGTTGCCGTGAATAAAGTACGAACAAACAAACAAACATTCATTTTTATATATTAGATATCATATCTTGATGAAAGATTGCCACTCTTTGGACAAAGGTATATGTTTTAAAATGGCTTATCTGTCGTCTTTGACTTGTTCAACAAGGGTAATTCTAAGATAGATATTAAAAATCAAAATGTACCTTTTGGCAGGTGCCGTCGTCCTCAGCTTTGCTAAAATGATATATATATATATATATATATATAATATTAACTGTAGGCCTTTCGGAAGTTTATGGATATGATTTGGATATGAATCTTATTAGTATTAACAAGGGTAATTCTTCTGGGAGCAATGCTATAGCCGTCATAGCTCGCGGGACAATTTAAGCACCCAAGTCCCTCCATCAGGAACAAGGTAAAGGTAACATCGAGTGGCACACGTTTGTAATAGAAGAAATTAATTATATAATTCTGCTTTTTTTCAGACATGACCTACAGACCTCGTACAACGATAATTGATGGTAAGTGAACGATCACTTTTTATTAATATTATATAGCTTAAATATATAATATACAGGATGTCCCATTCAAACCTCCCACATTTTAATTAATAATTACTAACAATGTATGCGGAATTATGAAATGAGGCCGGTATTAAACGGAAAAGATACTCACAACATTTTCATTGCCACGCACTGAAACACCTCTATATGTGCACCATTAGTGGCACGAACAATATAAAGTCTGTATTCATTTCGTGCCACATTCTGTCCAACATGTCTATTGGTACTGTTGCAATTGTGTCAGGGATATGGGTTCGTAAATCATGAAGATCTTGTACTGGAGTAGCAAACACACGGTCTTTTACATACCCCCAGAGGAAGAAGTCCAGTAGAGTGATGTCTAGCGAATATGCTGGCCATTTGGTTTTAATGTCATTATTGTCCAACATGCGACAGATGAATTAAATGAAATAATAAAAACAAAAAAAAGTTTTTTGAGTTTCTCTTTCTTTTAATACCAATCTCATTTCATAATTCCGCATAATTTGAGGGTTATGATTAGGCCTAATTAAAATGTGGGAGGTTTGAATGGGACACGGTGTATAATATTTCTAAAATCTAAAATTATTTAAATTTATTTAATTTACCTTTTAGGTAGAACTCTAAAACTTCATTTAAGGAACTTACACTTTTTTGCAAAGAAACAGCATCATAGGCTACTATTATATAGGCTATAGTATCTATTCTTGAAATCTCTGACTTGGTAATTATATTAATTATACCGCTATAGAAATGGTTTAAATATTTTAAAAAAGAAATCTCCTTTTTTTATAGTAAATGCGGAGAAACTTTACCTCATGTCTTATAAGGTAGATCATAGGTCCAAATTCAGTGAATTATTATTTCAGATTAAGAATTGACTAAACTTATTTAATTTAAAACATGATAATTGTACAAGTTCAATATTAGATAATCGTCGGTATAAAAGTCATTATTTGTCCTAAAATAGATTTTTTTAAATCTGTACAAATTACTTGTTTCATTAATTGGCGCAAAAAAGCGTAAAACAAAAAAATTCTTAATTTGAGAGAATTTGGAAAGGAATTGAATGGTTAAATACCTAAGTATCAGGAGCTTAATTATATATAATTTAAAAAAAATTACTAAATTGATGGAACAATTATAAAACAAGTGTCTACATGGTAGATGCACTATCTCCTCTACTATTCAGTTTTGTATTAGAGCATGCCATACAATCTTTGGAGAATGAAGAAGGCCTACAACTCAATGGTATTACTAGGCTGTTAGTTTATGCTGATGATGTAGTATTATTGAGCGATAACGAGGAGATACTATGGGCCAACACACATACTCTATTGAATAACACTAAGAAATTGGGACTGGAAGTAAACGTCAATAAAACTAAATATATATTCACACATAGATAGGCTTTATATAATGGAAATGACAACTAATGACAAATGAAGGAAATTTTGAAGAACTAATAACAAATTAAATAACATAATAAACAATAACATTGAAGAAAATAACATTTTAAACAGCAAAGGAGTTTATAAATTGACATGTAAGCACTGCAACAAATTTTATATAGAAAGAACAATCAGAAGTTTTAACATCAGATTTAAAGAAAATGTTCGAGACTTTATTCACGCAGAAGAAAAATCAAGCTATGCAATACACGTTATCCATGAAGGACATCGCATGTTAAATATTGAAAACACCCTAACAGTAATGCACAGAGAAAATACTTCGGCGAAGATAAACGTACTCGAAGAGATGGAAATCATGAAAGCAGCTCACAGCAACGACAATCTGATAAACGAAAACGAACCCAATACATGTAACCCCCTCTGCCAGATCTTCAGTGAAACATCAGTTTTGAATCCTGCCGATGATGGGACAAGCCCGAAACCGCTACAGTTAAATAACTAATTAAGTTGAGGAGCGGACCTTTCAGGTCAATATTCCATAATTTTATATTTTAATTTTGAACTTTATATTTCTGTTAGCGAATTTGTACAACGTAAAAATCTACTACTTATGGTTTCGTGAAACAAACCCAAGAGTTATATCTGGTTATATAAGTTTTTAATTAATCCGATCCTATTAGATTATCATCCATAGATTTACGATGTATTTTACATAATGAACTCTTACCTTAAGGGAGGAAAAGAGATGATGAGTATTTGAAAAAAAGTTCTTAGGAAAATTTGTGGACCAAAGAGAGATGAACAGACAGGTGAATAGAGAAAACTACATAACACTGAACTACATGGTATTTATTAGGATACCAGATGCAATAAGAACAGTTAAGTCTCGTAGATTGCGATGGGCAGGCCATGTGGTAGGAATGGGGGATGAAAGAGGTGCATGGAAGCTTCTTGTAGAAAACCGAGGGAAAACGCCCAGTTGGTAGACCAAGAATGAGGTGGGAGAATAACATTACATATGATTTGAGAGAAGTAGATTATACAGGGAATGATTGGAAAACATTAGTTCAGGATGGGGATGTATGGAGAGCATATGTCCGCGCTGCCATGAACCTATGCGTTCGATAGTGCCAGTGAGTTAGTTACTTAGATAGATAACAGTCTTCACGAAAATGATAAATAACTCACTTTCATTATTGAATCCGGAGATACATGGCCGCGAGGACATTAAATCTATAATCTTCTTTCTCCTGATTTAATATCTTCCAATAATTCCCTTCATAATTTACCTCCCTCGAATCATGTTTAATGTTATTCTCCCACTCCATTCTGGGCGTTTTCCTTCCGGTTTTTCTAAAATACGATTCCATAATCTCTTTTTAATTTTCTCTTCGTGTCAGACGTCTTTTACATCTATCCTGCTGGACTTAATTTCTCTTATTAGATCATGGTTTCCATGAAATTCGAGTAGCTCGTTCTTAACCCATTCGCTTCAGGTTTAAATGCTCAATGCATTTCTCCAGAAACCGGATTTAAGTTACTGTAAATTATATTGTCTACTTTCATACATTCAAAACAAACAAAATATAACGGTACTTGAGATTACAATAAGGGTTAAGGCCAAAACACATTCATCTACTATTCATAAATGTTAACAAAAGATTACCATGACAAGGGATGTACGAAATAATGCAAAATGTATAACAACAGAGTTACGTGAGCGTACCTCGTCTTCTGACTTGAAGGACATTTAATTGCCAGCGAGTCTACCTCGTCTTTTGAGGCGAATGGGTTGAAAAATGTTATCAATACACTTGTTTGTTTGTATCTCTTTGCTCCAAAAATTCCCTAAGCATTTTATTCACAATGCACGTGATCTGTTCCCCTCTCTTAAAGTTATAGACTAATAACATTTTATTATTAATCCTTAAATTAA